>JAPKLW010000319.1:370451-390213 GCA_026898455.1 Plectranthus barbatus
TTTTCCGCTGCCAAGTTATATCCTGATAAACCGGGACCAACAACCCAACAATGCGATCTTCAGTGGGACGACGCACCCACCACATTGTCTACAATATAAGATAAGTGGATATACATGCGATCATAAGAAAGCAACAATGTGATAACATTTATTTCAGATTAATTTCAGTTTAATCAAAGAGATTGAATACATGAGAAAGCTCACATAAAAGTTTGCTTTACAGTATACACCAACAATCTCCCACTTATACTAAAGCTAAACTTTTAGTATACACACATGTCATTACAATTCTCCCACTTAGACTCAAAGTGTAGCTGCTACGTATCGTAAACCAAGACCCTCCACGTGTTTCTCGAAGATCTTAGTTGTCAAAGTCTTCGTGAAAGGATCAGCCAGGTTATTCAATGACGCAATCTTTTCCACAGCAACGTCACCTCTCTTTACGATTTCTCGTATAATGTGGTACTTCCTTTCAATGTGTTTGCTTGCCTTGTGGGCTCTAGGCTCTTTCGAGTTTGCTACCGCACCAGCATTGTCACAATAAATTGTGATACACTTCGGCACACTCGGAATCACCTCCAAGTCCAACAAGAAGCTCTTAAGCCAGACAGCTTCTTTCGCAGCCTCTGAGGCAGCCACATATTCAGCTTCCATGGTGGAGTCCGCGATGCATTTCTGCTTCACACTCCTCCATGATATGGCCCCTCCTCCCAAGGTAAACACATAACCCGAGGTGGACTTTCTCTTATCTTGATCAGCTTGAAAATCTGAATCTGAATAACCCAAAGGGGTCAGACTATCTGATTGGTAAATCAACATATAATCACGAGTTCTTTTCAGATACTTGAGAATATGTTTTACCGCAGTCCAGTGCCCCTGACCAGGGTTAGATTGATATCTTGCCACCATGCCAACTGCATAGCAGATATCAGGTCTAGTACAGAGCATAGCATACATAAGGCTTCCTACAGCCGAAGCATAAGGAACCTTTGCCATCTCCTCTATCTCATCTGGCGTTTTTGGACACATGTCCTTAGATAGAGGAACTCCATGTCGGAAAGGCAACAATCCTTTCTTGGAGTTTTGCATGCTAAACCTGGCAATAACAGTATCGATATAGGCAGCTTGGGACAGACACAACATTCTTTTCTTTCGATCACGAATGACCTTAATACCAAGAATGTACGCAGCATCTCCCAAATCCTTCATCTGAAACTGTTCCGACAGCCACACCTTTACGTCCGATAATACCTTCACATTGTTGCCAATAAGAAGAATATCATCTACGTACAATACTAAGAATACCACTACGTTTCCATTGCTCATTTTGTACACACAACTTTCATCTTGACACTGTTCAAATCCAAAGGACTTGATCACTTCGTCAAAACGAATGTTCCAAGATCTAGAAGCTTGTTTAAGTCCATAAAGAGACTTCTTTAGCTTCCATACAAGATGCTCTTGGCCTTTCTTTACATAACCTTCAGGTTGCCGCATATAGATGTCTTCATCCAGATTTCCATTAAGAAAAGCTGTCTTGACATCCATTTGCCAAACCTCGTAGTCCATGTAATTTGCTATGGATAAGAGTATACGGATCGACTTTAGCATAGCTACCGGTGAGAAGGTTTCATCGTAATCGATTCCCTCTCTTTGAGTGAATCCCTTCGCCACCAACCGTGCTTTAAAAGCAATGACTTTTCCGTCAGATCCTCTCTTACGCCTATAGACCCACTTACACCCAATGGCCTTTTTGCCATCAGGAAGGTCTGTAAGGTCGTACACACCCATAGCATCTATGGATTCAATTTCAGAATCCATAGACTTATGCAAAGATGTTGCATCTATATCTTGGACTGCCTCTTTGTAAGTCCAGGGATCGTTTGCTTCATGTTCACCAATATGGACCAAGTCCGAGGACTCTCCCACACCCATGAAACGATCAGGCTGAAAAACAACCCTCCCACTGCGACGAGGCAGTACCTGTGTAGGTACATTAGAGTCAACACGTTGTGTAGCCTCTTGTGGTATATCACTTAGTACACTCGGTGTACCATTGTCTCCTCTCAACTCATTGAGAATTATCTCACTCTTGGATTTATGCTCATTTATATAGTCTTCCTCCAAGAATCGGGCGTTGGTGCTTACCACTACCCTTTGATCCTTGGGACTATAAAAATAACCGCCTCTCGTACCTTTAGGATATCCTATAAACAACCGTACTTCCGTTCTAGGTGCCAACTTATCTGCTTCCTTGTCCAACACATGTGTCGGGCAACCCCAAACTCGAATGTGGCTAAAGCTAGGCTTTCGCCCAGTCCACAGTTCTATTGGAGTCTTTGGAACCGATTTAGAAGGTACAAAGTTCAGAAGGTACGCCGCTGTTTCCAAGGCATGACCCCAAAACGAAGTAGGCAAAGTGGCATAACTCATCATCGACCTCACCATATCTAATAGAGTTCTGTTTCTTCTCTCTGCTACGCCATTTTGTTGCGGAATACCAGGCGCAGACAATTGAGATGTAATCCCATTATCCAATAAGTATTGCCTAAATTCAGCACTGAGGTATTCGCCACCCCGATCAGATCGTAGTGACTTGATACTTTTACCTTGCAGATTCTCCACTTCAGCCTTAAATTCTTTGAACTTGTCAAAGCATTCAGACTTGCGGCGCATCAAGTAAATGTATCCAAACCTTGAGTAATCATCCGTGAAAGTCACGAAATACTCAAAACCACCTCTTGCTTGAATGGACATAGGCCCACACAAATCAGAGTGAATCAATTCTAACACATCTTTGGCTCTATTTCCTTTAGCCTTAAAAGGCCTGGAAGTCATTTTTCCCTCCAAACAGGATTCGCAGACTGAGAATGGTTCAACTTGGAGAGACTCCAATGATCCACTACTTACCAGTCTTTGGATCCTCTTTAGATTAATATGACCCAATCTTAAATGCCAAAGATATGTTTGATTCAACAGAGAAGAAGCTTTTCTTTTAGATGATGAAGATGCATGAGTTTCAGTTACAGTATGATATGCACAAGTGATAGTATACAAAGAGTTTTCCAACATGCCAGAACAGATAAAAGAGTTATTTTTCATAATAACAACATTGTTATTAAAAATAACAGAATACCCATTCGAAAATAGTTTCGAAACTGAAATTAAATTCTTTCGAAAACTAGGCACATATAAAACGTCTTTTAAAACTAAAACATTATCAGAAAAAGATAAGTGCACATCTCCCACTGCAACAGCCGCCACTTTTGCAGCATTCCCCAAGCGTACGGTAATCTCGCCTTCATTCAGTTGCCTTGTCTGCATAAAACCATGCAGAGAAAAACAAACATGATCAGAGGCACCAGTATCTACTATCCAAGAGATAGTAGAACAAGCCGCAAGACATGTTTCAACAACTAAAGTAGAAGACATACCCGAGCTACCCTTTTTCAAGAGGGGACAATTAGATCTGTAATGCCCAGACCGGTTGCACTTGTAGCACTTTCCCTTTAGTTTCTTGACACCACCAGAAGGTGTCACACCACCAGAAGGTGCTACTCGTTTGCTCCCACTGCTCCCACTGCCCTTTTTCTTATTGTTAGGCTTCTTCTTCTTACCGCCGTGAGGCAAAGAAGAGGATGCCTTGAAAGAAACCAGAGCCTGTGACCCCTTACCCATGAGACCTTCCGCTGCAACCAATTCAGTAAGGAGTTCAGCCAAAGTGTACTCCTTCTTACCCATGATCACGTTCAAACGGAAGTTCTCAAAGGATTTAGGAAGTGAGTGTAGAACCATATCGATTTTGGAATCATTATCGATATTTCCACCTAGAAGATCAATCTCATGAAGATATTCCATCATCTTAAGAACATGATCTCTAACAGACACTCCCTCAGGCGTAGAGGTAGACATAATCTTCCTCATTGCCTCAAACCGAGCAGATCTATCCTTCTCACCGAAGAGTTCCTGGAGGTTCAACATAATATCAGAAGCATTAGGCATATTCTGATGCTGTTGCTGCAACACGTTTGACATAGAAGCCAAAATGTAACAATGAGCCATCTCATTAGCCTTATTCCACTTCTTATGAGCCTCCCTTTGCTCTTCAGTAGAAGTAGGACTCAGAGGTCCTGGAGCAGGTGTGTTGAGTACAAATTTGTACTCATCAGCAACCAATACAATATCCAGATTTCTTTTCCAGTCCAAATAGTTTGGACCAGTAAGCTTGTTTTGATTGAGAATAGTCATAAGCGGATTAAACGACATGATGATCACTAAAATAAATTAAATGCAAACACGTAAGCATTTAAATCACATTAATTGAAGCATAAAACATGGAAACCTTCAAAACCAATGTTTAATGCAACCTCCAACAGCCCAACAAATATATATGCAAGCCACGGTGGGTGGACGTTTACACACATATCCATTGACCAGACAAACTATCTTTAATTCCAATATCACGTCAACCTCTACTTTATGACGAATGGAATTAATAGTCGGACCATTTAACAGGCCATGTGAATTAAAACAGGGACTCCGTTGGGGAGTTATATAGAAATTCACATCTAAGTGATGACCACAATTTAACCATAAAGAAAATTATTTTACAATTGATGACCTTACCGTTAGGACTTTACATCACTTGTAAATAATTTCTTAAGGTTATCTTGAATTAAACCTCTACCAATGAACCATGAATGACACATCCTCTAGGGGGAGACTCCCAGGGTCCCGCGAGTGCCACGCACTTCATTTAAAGATAAAATTCATTTTTATTAGAAGTCTTATCCAGTGAACCAGTGAATGTTGTATCCTCTAGGGGGAGACTCCCAGGGTCCCGCGAACAACATCCACAATCACTTATAAGACCAATTGTGGAGGCCTAAATAAATTAATTAAAATTTATTTTAACTCACTTAGTCATTTTAAATTGAAGGTTTTTGATAGCATGCTATAAAGAATTAAATAAATCCTAGCATGCTCCTAACATGTAAAACATACAACATGCTTAGAAAATAAAACACACATCATGCAAGAACAAATAAAATGTCCTCGTGGCCCCAAGATGTGTACCTGCATATCTACCTATTCTATTACATGAATATTTGATATACAGCTCTTAAAATAGGTCTTCGAATCGGATCCGGGCCCTGAACAATTCAAATTTGGGCTTTTGAATTTACTGCAAATAGCCTTTTTTTGAGCCACCGCTGCTACCAAACGACGGACAGTCAACGGCCGAAACATAATGGGCATTGAAGACCAAAGTTTGGACTTCCATCTCCAACCAACGGCACCGGAGATTCACGCTCGAATCGCCGCCAATTGGCCGAAGAAAATGGCTAGTTGAGCAGCCTGGGCGAAAAACAAGTGCACAGGGCACTTTTCTCGCCACCGTTCCCATCAATTCCAACGACAATCATGCCGGTAACCTACTGGGCCTTAAAGCCCTAGGTTTGGACTACAATTCCATGTCATTGGTACTGGAAATCCATAAATGGAAAGCCTCCAAATGACCACGAAAAAACGTCCACCTACATGCTGTCAACCCAGAAAATTAGGGTTTTGTGGCGACTGGGCCGACTTCGTTGGCCCATTGCGCCGTCATAATCGATCATCAACCTCCCAAAACTACTGGGCATTGAAGCCCTAAGTATGGAAAGTAAGATCAAATCGTTGGAATTGAATATACGACCCGAAATAGCCTCCAATCAACGCGTCAAATCAGCCCACTCGCAGACAGAATCGCGAGATTCATGCGAGCAGCCATTTTCACGCGTCGATTGCCACTAATTCCGCCGCCATCATCGCCAATCAACCCATGGGCATTGAATTTTGAAGCTAGGTCACCGGCGATCCATTCAATGCGACACCACGCACTAGCATAAACTAATAACCAAGACTAGTTATCTCAAGTTTATACTACAACCTAAAACGATAGTTTATCCAGAACTATCTCAGTTGTGAATACGTTTTATATCTTATAAGGAACCCAACAATGCGATCTTCAGTGGGACGACGCACCCACCACATTGTCTACAATATAAGATAAGTGGATATACATGCGATCATAAGAAAGCAACAATGTGATAACATTTATTTCAGATTAATTTCAGTTTAATCAAAGAGATTGAATACATGAGAAAGCTCACATAAAAGTTTGCTTTACAGTATACACCAACAAAAACAACTACCTCATTTGGAAACAACAAATTCTAGCTACAGTGAAAGGTTATGGTCTTGAATCCTTTCTTCATGGAAGTGTATTGCCACCAATAGAGTGGATTTGTGAAGAGAATACCACAATAAAAAAGGTAAATCAAGATTATCTAACATGGAAAAGACAGGACCAACTATTGGCAGCATGGATCCAATCTTCTCTCAAAGAAAGCATTGTGATTATCATAGTTGGATTGAAAACTACATCAGAGATTTGGAAAACTCTCGAAGCTTACTTTGCTACTCAGTCAAGAGCTATGTTAATGCAACATAAGCTCCAACTCCAAACATTAAAAAAGGATGGTTTATCCATGAGGGAGTACCTTAACAAAATCAAGGTATGCTGTGATCTTCTTAACTCAGTCGGGTATAAAATTCAAGAAAAAGATCAAATTTTACTTGTGTTATTAGGCCTTGGTAATGAATATGACTCAATTTTGGTGAATATCACTTCAAGAATAGAGTCTTGGACAATGAGTGAAGTGCAGGCTCTTTTACTAAGCTATGAGTCAAGGTTGGAATCTGCCAAAAGTCTCAACAACAACACTAAAGAATCCCAACCTGTTGCCAATGTGGTCACATATTTTGCTCAAAGAAGAAACACTACTGGTTGTCACCAAAATGAACAAGTCAGAGGACAAAGTAGTAGTTTTAGAGCAAGAGGTCAATCACAAGGTTGCAGAACATATTGTCAAATCTGTCGAAAGCCAAATCACATAGCTTATAAGTGTCGGCATAGGTTTGATGAGAATTTTATGGCACAAAATCCATCTCTGCAGCAGCAAAAACCTCCCTATCAACATCAGCAGAGTCACCATCTCAATGTTACACCTTGTGCTAACACTTCTACATATGTTCCTTCACATAGTAATTGTGATAATGTTTGGTGTCCTGATTCAGGTGCTACTCATCATGTTACTAAGGACTTCTCTAATTTAAATGTGGCTTCAGATTACAGTGGAAAAAGCAAGCTGCAAATGGGAAATGGATATGGTGTAGATATGGCACATGTTGGTAATATTGTTGTTCATTCTTCTCATTCGTTTAGAGCTTTTACTCTCAATAACTTATTACATGTGCCACAAATAACAAAAAATCTTCTCAGTGTTTCTAAGTTTTCTAGGGATAATCGTGTGTTTTTTGAATTTCACCCATTTGTCTGTTTTGTTAAGGATCAAGCCACCAAAGAAATCCTTCTCCAGGGCACCCTTAAGGATGACCTTTACCACTTTACATTCCAAAAGTTTTATCCCTCTTCTTTTCCAAATTCTTCACCTTCAATTCATCAGATTAACCCCTCTCATGAATCTTGTTGCCAACAGGTTCCTGTTTCTAAGTCTAATTGTCTTCTGGCTTATAGCTCTCTTTGTACTCTCACAACTGCATTAGAGACATCTAGTTTAGACACTTGGCATCAAAGGCTAGGGCACTTTACTTATGAAGTTCCAGCTAGAGCTCTCAAAAGGTATAATCCCAAACACTCTGTTTCGTTGTGTCAATCATGCTCCTTATCTAAGATGCATAGGCTTCCTTATTCTCCATCATTTACTGAACATAATGCTCCATTAGATTTGATTCATAGTGACTTATGGGGTCCTGCACCTATCACTTCAACTAATGGCCATACTTATTATGTCAATTTCATTGATCATAGCACTAGATTTTGTTGGCTTTACCTACTCAAATCCAAGGTTGAAGTCTCTCTTGTTTTTGTTGCCTTCAAATCTATGGTTGAAAATCAATTTGATCATAAGATTAAGGCTCTTCAAACTGACTAGGGAGGGGAGTATAGAGGCTTAACATCCTTTTTTCAGCAACATGGTATCATTCATAAAGTTTCATGTCCTTATACCCCTCAACAAAATGGCATTGCTGAAAGAAAACATAGGCACATAGTTGAAGTTGGATTGGCTTTGCTTTTTCAGTGCAACCTCCCTTTGAAATATTGGGATGATGCATTTACCACTGCTGTTTTTATCATAAATAGACTACCCTCCAAAGTTCTTCAATACAAAGTTCCATTTGAGTTGCTTTTAAAAGGAAACCTGACCTCTCTACTTTGAAAGTTTTTGGCTGCCTTTGCTACCCTTTTCTACGTCCTTACAATAAACATAAACTTCAACCAAGGTCTGCTAGTGGGACTTTTCTAGGTTATAGTTCAAACCACAAAGGATACAAGGTACTTTTTCCTACAGGAAAAGTCATTGTCACTAGGGATGTTCTTTTTTATGAATCTGATTTTCCTTATAAGAATGTTGTTTCTTCTCCTACAAACACAAACCTTCCTACGTTTCCTCCTACTTCTGCTCTTCCTTTAACTCCACCAATGCATTCTCAGTCCACTTCTCATTTGCCTACTCATGAAGTTGCAACAACACCTCCTTCTACACCTAACCCATCTCATCATTCTTCCCCTACATCCAGTCATAACTCTAGTCATCACTCTGCCTCACATGATATCTCACATCATTCCAATAGTGCAAATTCTACATCAGATACATCTTCTCATGAGCAAATTGTTGTGCCTACTCATCCCATGGTTACTCGTTCCAAGGCAGGGATCTTCAAGCCTAGAATTCTGGTGGCACATGAGTCTGAAGATAAATGCAAGCATATTGAGCCAAAATCTGTTAATGATGCTCTTGCAAGTCCTCATTGGAGAAAAAACTATGTTGGAAGAAATTCATGCCTTGTGTAAGAATCACACGTGGACTCTCACTACTTTACCATCTAACAAGAATCTAGTTGGTTGTAGGTGGTTGTTTAAACTCAAACGGCATGCCGATGGAAGCATCTCAAGGTA
Source organism: Plectranthus barbatus (assembly GCA_026898455.1). Lineage (NCBI taxonomy): Eukaryota > Viridiplantae > Streptophyta > Magnoliopsida > Lamiales > Lamiaceae > Plectranthus > Plectranthus barbatus. The sequence continues at coordinate 379,477 of JAPKLW010000319.1, forward strand.
CAAAGCTCGCTTGGTAGCACAAGGGTATTCACAAGAGCCTGGATATGACTTTCAAGAAACTCTTAGTCCAGTTGTCAAGCCTAATACTATTCGAATCATCCTCACATTGGCTGTCTCATCTAAATGGCAAGTTATTCATCTTGATATTGATAATGCTTTCCTTAATGGTTCACTTGATGAGGAGATATACATGAAGCAGCCCCCTGGCTTTGAGCAACTCTCTCATGTTCCTCAAGTTTGCAAGCTCAACAAAGCCCTTTATGGTCTCAAACAAGCCTTTAGAGCTTGGTTTTTAACCATCAAATCTGTTCTTCTGAAGTTGGGTTTTTCTCAATCTAGAGCGGACTCTTCATTATTCTTAAAAAAAGATCACAATTTCACCCTTTATCTTTTAATCTATGTGGATGATATTCTCATAACAGGAAGCTCAATCTCAGTTGTACATTCCTTGATTCAGCAACTGCAACATCATTTTTCTTTAAAGAATTTGAGTGAAATACATCATTTTCTCGGTATTGATGTCACACCGACTGCTCATGGTTTGCACCTGTGTCAAGCCAAATACATACGAGATGTTCTTGCGAAGGTCAACATGCAAGAAGCTAAGGGTACTCCAACCCCTATGGTGTCTAACTTGCAACTTTCAAAATTTGGAGGTGATCCAACAATTGATGGCAAACTATTACGAAGTATTGTGGGAGCTCTTCAATATGTTACCATCACAAGACCAGAAATTTCCTTTAGTGTTAGTCGTGTCAGCCAATTCATGTCCGCCCCATTAGATCTACATTGGAAAGCTGTTAAAAGGATTTTAATGTATCTTGCTCGCACTGTGGATTATGGGCTTCACATCACTAATTCTTCACATCTTGAGCTCGTTGGTTTTTCCGACTCTAATTGGGCTGCCGACATTGATGTTCGACGTTCAGTCTCAGGTTATTGTGTGTTTCTTGGTGGTAATTTAGTTTCTTGGTGTTCTAAGAAGAAATTTGTCGTTTCAAGGTCAAGTACTGAAGCATAGTATCGAAGTTTAGCCCAAATTGCTGCTGAGATAACTTGGATCTCCTCTCTTCTTCAAGAATTAAACATCAAGACTGCAAAAACTCCTCTTATATGGGTGGACAATTCGAGTGCGATTGCACTGGCCTCAAACCCAATCTTACATGCTCGCACAAAACACATTGAATTAGAAGTGCATTTTGTTAGAGATAAAATTGCAGCTGGTCTTTTGAATGTTCATCATGTCCCTTCACATGATCAAATTGCAGATTTGTTAACTAAGCCTTTGAGTAAACAATTCTTCTCGAAGTTACGGAATCGCCTTGGTGTTGTTCCTATGACTTTGCTTGAATTGAGGGGGGGATGTTGGCAGAGTACAAATTCAGCAACACGTGCCAAATGTTTATCCTTCACCAAACAAGCCTTCGAACAAATGTGCAGAGAAGAAGACAAAACTCATAAAAGAGGATGTTGGATAATTTGATTTGTTTTACTTGTAAGGGTCTTGTTATTAATGCTCTGCAATAGGCTGTCAAAGTTGGTACTATAGCTAGCTGTTATTTTGGAGTGTCGTGCCTATGAGATAGATGGCTATTGAGTCTATATGTGTAAAAATGTTATGAGTTGCTGTTATTTAGTGAAATGAAATCACGCAATTGAGCATTACAAGTTGCAGAGCCATTCATGGCATTCCTTTCATTATTCTATCAATGGCGTTTCTTTTATTATTTCTTCAATTTTTTAATTTCATTAATTTCTCATAATATTCCGTAATTCCTAAGTTTTCTTGTCTCATGTTAGCTATCTCTCTCTTAATCTGAAATAATATAGCAACGTTTGAGACGCTATACCGTTCCTCGATGTTTGCCCAAATATCGGCAACATTGTTGATGCAGGCAAACTGATACATTATCACCTTCATGATCGAAGCTTTTAACCACGAAACCACCATACTGTTAACATTGCACCACCCTTGGTAATATTTTGAACCCATCACCGACATTCCGTAGTCCCGTAAACGATTCCTAATTTGTCTTTGGATTCCAATGTTGCGATCACAACATTCTTTCATATTCTGTAATTTGAGTCAGTTAGAGGAAAAGTGACCAACTGGTGGGTGATTGAACTCATGCAAATGAAGCTACTCTTCATATTGAGCATCGAGTTTTTCCTTATCCATATCGACAAAAAAGATGAATTTGAGAGGAAAAGGTTTTACACATGGCTCTAGATACCATGTCAAAACAGAGTAATTGTATGCTTGAGAAAGATTTTATGTATGTAGAATTTTCATTATTCACAACAACTAGATACAAACTCACAAATATATATATGCATGCATGGGCTCTCACGTGAGCTCCAGAAACTTCTACTTAACAAATTACATGACAAACAAGAAACGAAATCACTCCTTCTTGAACGTCTACGGAGGCTTCTCTTTCAAATTCTCCAGCTCTTCTCAGCAACACACTCACGCATGCATAGCTAAGCTTTGTGAAATCTCAACAAATATTATAAAATTTAAAAACAATATTTAATTTATTTAATAAATAAATTTTGTCAAAGAAATTTGAATAAACATTTATCTAATCGAGAGAACCTTTGATCCATTTATTTAAGCTATAGACGAGATGACTCATAAGTCGCAATCAAAACTTGATGGGCCTGAAAAATATCCATCAATAGGCCCGAAATGACAAGCTTTTAGGCAAAATCTAGGCCTCAAGAAAAATAATTAAAACTTCCAACTGAATCAATGCCAATCTATCCAATAATTTTTTAATAGAATCTATTATTTTAAATTTTATTTCAAATGTTATCTATATAATGCAAATTTATAATAGTTAAGATATTTTTTTTAACACAATAGTTAAGACATTAATAAAATGCTTTAATTACTCTCTTTTAATTGGGAATCAAATTTGGTCTCCTTACATCTGGTGGAAGATATTTTAAAATGTAACAATTTTTATAATTATAAAGTTTCAAAATCTACACTCCTCTTCCCATCTTCCTATTACAAGAAAATAAAGTAATTTATGAAAATATTAAATAAATAGAGTATATCAACAACTTTTTAAAATCAATATAATACTCAAACCTCATTTTACTGATTACAATTTATAGCCCCTGTTTTTAAATTAAAATAATATATTGTTAAATATAGTTTTTTACTCGTAGTCCCTAGACACATCCAATATCATTTTTTCTCTCCATGAAAACCAAATCAAGAACTAAAAAAAATAAAATAAAAGAAAAAGTAGGAAATGATTTAGCCTTTCTTCAAATAAAAGCCTTAAATATTTTTGCTAATAACATATATCTTAATTTAAAAATAAATGGCCATGTATAATATATAGTCCAAACTACTTGCATTTTTTCAAATTTAATATAAATATTTTTTGCAAAAAAGAAAGCCAAATTATTCTAAACTTTGTAAATATAGAACTAATTTCTTTTTTCTGGATAAGGAAAAACTAACTAGATTCACCAAAATTTTATATTACTAATAGTCTTGTTTAAAATACACGTGCCATTTTATTTAATGACATAAAATCTTGACAAACTCAGCCAGCCTTTTGTCAATAAAAACAAATATGATCCTATATTTGCATAATTTAGAATAGTTTGATTATGTAACTAAAAATAGTAATAATTTATACTCCCTCCGTCCCATGTAATTAGTCCCATTTGGTTTTGGCACGATAACCAATGTTAGTGAGTGTAGTGGAATTAATATTTTATTGATGAGTGTAAAAAAGTTTGCCATTTTAGGAAATGGGACAATTAGATGGGACGGACAAAAAAGGCAAATGGGACTAATTTCGTGGGACGGAGGGAGTATTAATTTAAAAAGGTACATAATTTAAATTATATTTGTATATTTGACCTATACAAAATATCAACCAAAACCTACTTAAATTTTTTTTTTTTTAAAAAAGAAGAAAATAGGGTGGTCCATGGCATGGGCAAAATAAACAATAGTGAATAGAAGAAAAGGGAGAGTTATAAGTTATAATGATTACTTGGGGTCAGAAAATTCTGTGGTTGAAAGCCACTCTTCATCCATTTTGTGTCAACTCCTCTCTTCCATCCCTTTCTCATTCAATTTCATTTCTAACATTCAACACTTTTTTTTTTTTTTTTAAATTTCTATTAATCTTGTGTTTTCAACTCTATCAAAATTCAAATTTTAATGAATTTGCTACACACCTAACAAGAATGATACCCACAATCTTGCTTCTTCAGTTGTCAATGTAGCACAGACAATGAAACCAATACATTTCATGGGTTTGGGGTGTCAATATTCACAAAAGGAGTAAATTGTCACAATTCATGCCAATGAAATGAATTGAATCATTGAGGAGAGCAAGCATGATAGGACAATCTTTATGCTACCACATTTACTTATTTCAGCTCTCTCACTCATCATCCTCATCATATATCCTTACTGGATAGGTATTGGAAGGTGGAGGAGCTTCCTCCCTCCCTCTCTCTCTCTCTATCTACAAATTATTTTTTTCTATTTTTTCATTGTGGTTTTTGATTATTGATCCTCAATTATATCAACCATAAGTTTGTATATGCTCAACAATGTTTTTTTTTTTGTTCATTATTGAGTTAAGTTTCTTTATTTTAATATCAAGTTTTTAAGGTTTATAAACTTAATCACATCTTTACTGAATTTGAAAAACTCTTCTAAATTTATATTTAAATATTCATTATTTCCCTATAACGAATACAGTTAATCAATATTTATTACATAATTTATATTTATTAAAGTTTTAAAATCTTATGTTTTAAGCTGGCTTACTTAATCAACTTGTTGAGAACTTGAATATTTTAAAATTCAGATTTAAATTATTAATTAGAATTTTTACTGAACACATTTAGGCAAACTTTTATTGAGTCCAAAATAAATATTTACAACTATAGAAAAAAGAAAGAAAAAATGTTGTCTCATCTTTAACCAAACAAAAAAAGGGATAGTCTATTTGTATCTTATCATTCGGCACCTCACGTCTAACGCCAAAAAGAAAATAAAAATACCACTTTAATCCTATAATCAAATATATTTCATGATGGGACTTAATTATATTTTTAAGGGAAGGTCTCAAGTTAGACATACCTAAATAATTTAGTTGTGTTTATCTATTAACTTAACCAAACTCATCTAATATATCTTAATTGGAGATTAATAAATCCTATTTGGAATGGATGAACCAATTTGGATATGGATAAAACCCGCCTAAACCGTTTAGGCGTGCCTTAACGCAAGTTTTTGCGTATTTTTAATTATTTCGAAAGCTTGGATTTGGGTGGTGTTGTTTTTTGACATACATCACAAAATAAAACTTTAAACTCGAAAGATAATGGTGCAAATCTTGGTTTTGCCGGAATCCTCTGTAAATAAAGTAAAAAAAAGAATGATTTGAACACATAATTTACGTAAAAAATTATTTTATTTTATAAATTAAGAAATATTTAAAACGATTAAAATTATCGTTTGAATTGAATAAATATATTATTTAAATTGAGTTAATCATCATTATTAATATTGAAATATATCATTTATAATATATATTAGTTTGAATGTTGGTCTCACAAACTAACTAAAAAGTTTGAGATGGTTTTTGTCCTAATTTATTGAACCATAATGATAGAGATTAACATTGATTAGGGACAAAAATTTCCTTATGAAAGGTTGCTTTCGCATTAAAAGCAAGAAAGTTAAATAGAATTTATTACTACCATTCATATTCCATTTGTAGCCCTCCCCTGCCTATTGCTTCTGACAATTTTTGATATTTTAATGACAAAAAAAATAAAATAAAATACATATTCCTTTAAATTCTTCAATATATAATCTTTGCTGAAGAAAATGGATCATGTAAAGTTTCGCCATCTTTTTTTTTTTTTTTTTAAAGTAAAGAGATCTTTAATTAGTTTTTGAGAAAGGGTCTTAGTTTAATTAATTGTAGAATTTTCATTTATATAATCTTTACAATGAAATTGAATAAATAAATAAATATTTTAAACATGAGAGATGAAGAGAGAAAGATGTTTATAATTAATAAAGGGCAAGAGGAGTCAACTTGCACCAAACTAGTCAACAACCAAACACAAAATCACATGCATGCCTCTTTCCTTTTATCACTTGTGTTAATCTTTTCTCCCCATAAAAGGGAATAAAATAAAACAATTAATTAACACCCATAATAATTGCATTTTGACTCAACATTATCATTAATTCGGTTGGTGGGTTTTTCTTCATTATTCAAATAATTCAGAGTTTTTTTTTACCATTGTTTATTAACTATCACTCTAAAAAGTTGTTTTCATAATTCTACCCAAGTTTTTTTTTTTTTTGGGTATCAAAATAAACTGCAAATGTGAAACTATCAAGATTTTAACATGTACATTAAAGTTGAGCGTCTTAGGAAAGTGTGATATTAAAAAAATGGTTGGCCATTTCTTAATTCTCTCACAAACCCTAAATCTTATAAACACTAGAAACAAGTGAATCATTAATTAATCCCATCATCGTCCACATTTACCCCCATTTTACTCTTTCCTAGACCTAGAAGTTATAGTCTTGTTATTCTTATTTTTGTTTCTTTCCCTACTAAATAATTATTCACTCCTTCAAATATCCCATCCAACAAGATATTCATTGTATTTTAAATAATCAAATGCATGAATTTAAATTTCATGTTTTTGTGTTGAAAATTTATTGGACACATATAAAATTCTTAAGTTACTACTTTATGCATATTTTATTTTTGAAATTCGAATGCACTATTTATATTTAAATAGGGAAGATATGCCCCTTTTTGTCCTTTAACCATTGTGCTTTGAGATGAGTACCACTTTATATATCTAAGTACTAAACAATATGAAAAACATTGCATTTCCTTCTCATACAGACCAAAACTCAAGAAAAAGAAATTATATATATCGAAATCCGAAAATCAATAAAATAATGGTATATATACGATTTTGGTGAAAACTCATTGGTTTTTAGATTATATATGCAGTAGTTGATCCAAAAACCCTCTATAGAGGAGGCTCCATTAAATATAATATAACAAAAAATATGAAAATTGTTTGAGTTTGAAATGAGATATATATAGAGAGAGAGTGTGTGATTTTGGACGAGGTTGTTTTTTACTGCGGTCAGTCGGGCAGGATGTGGGGCAGCCACGTGTACGTTAGTTTTTGTAATTAGCATTGTTTCTGGACCACCGTCAGCTCCATGGGCTGCCCATAAAAACCCCACTCTCTTCCCTCCTCGCCTTTTCATTCACATTATTCCTTCCATCATCGCCTCTCTCTCTTCCATGGTAGAGAAGAAAAAGACTGCAAAGCTGAAAGCAAGTATGGAACTTGCTCATCTACCTGGTATTTCCAAGCAGACACGCCTGCTCACAAAATCTCACTTACACCTCTGTTTTAGTAGTTTTTAATTCTTGCATGAACTTAATTTCTCCCTACGTTTAATTTATTATCATTATTCATTACTATGTTTATATATATGTATAAATCACATTCTCACTCTCTGCAGGCTGCGAATTCGATGAAACCCTAGACTTCGAGGGCTCCATCAACGCAAACTTCATCAGCTTTGATCAAGAAGAGAAGTCCTCGGCCGATGATACCATCACCACCATGAACAACGGCACGCCTTCGCCGCCGCCGGTGTGCTAGTCCTAGTTGGGTGCTATCCTACCTGAGCTTTTTTTGTTGTCCAATTTTAATTTTTCTTTTCGGCCTGCGAGTTTTTTTTGACTTGTTGCCTTTTATTTTTGTTCCTTCCCGTGTCTTCTTGACCTTGTAAGACCTTTTCTTGACCTTGTAAGACCCCGTTAGTCGTCAGATACTTCCATTCTCCTTCCTTGTCTATCCCTCCTGAGCTATTCGAATATCCGACTTAATACCAGCATTTCTTTGCTAGGCCAGTAATAAGATCATCATAGGATGAATTCAACCCAAATTTCTTGTAATTAATGCAATTCGCAGTATATATATGCATTGAAACATTTCACTTAGTATAAGTTACACAGCTTAATATTAAATCACGAATCATTACATGAGGAGTTTTTTTTTAAAAAAAATAAATTAAATGAATATTAATTAGTAAAATGAAGCAGAAATTGGTCTGCACATGCTCTCGCTTAACCTTTCCACTAAAAATATAAAATCCAAAACTGCAAATGTTGTATTTTTGGAATAAATAAAAAGTGCAAAAGACACTGTTTTTTCAAGAGTCGGGAAATAAAAATGTTGTGCCACAACTTTTTTCCCTTCAAGAAAAATATTTATATAAATAAATAAATTGAAGAAAAGAAAAGAAACATATTACTGAAAATAGGGCCCCTTTTCCATCTCTCTCAGTTTTAGCATTTTCTGCAAATGCAGCTTAGCTTTGATATTTGGATCTTCTTGTGAGTTGTGATGATGGCCTTTGTATTTATTCAAAGAGGTTTTTTGTTATTATTATTAATTTTTTTTGGCATAGGAATTTACAATTTCAACCTTCAATCAACAATATTAATTAGCAATATTATTTGAGATTCAAGATTAGTTATGTGGAAAAAAAAAACTTGCTTCTACAAAATTATTGTGTCTGCAAGTTGGACAACTTTTGTGAATGTTCAACCACCTTAATCCATTGCCCTAAATTTATGGGTATATGAGAGAATCATGCAACAAGATATCTTGTCCATAATTTACTCATTGAAAAGAAAAAGAAAAATAGACAAATTAGTCAAAGTATAATAAGTGCACTAGAACTAGAAGTAGTAGCAAGCAATCTTTCCAAATAAATGTATTTATCAAACATAATTAAATTTGACTTGGTGTATCAATTCAAAATATCTTAATCTAACCATACATCAAGATTCATCTAATTATATTAATTAATGGGGAAAATAGTTGAGTATAACATCTTTCAGTCAAAAAATTGTTGAAAAAAAGTTTCAATTGAATGTACGTACACACACATTAAGCTTAATTTGTTGGTTTTTTCACATATTTCACTATGTACTACCAATGGGATCAACCTAAAGTTATTTTTACCATAATTATTGAATTAATTGTTGGGATAAAAAGTATATATTACTAAAAAATAAAGTATAATTTCTCTAAATATAATATATATAGAACAATATGTTTTGAACATGACATTTAAAGTAGAAAATATAAGATTGCGAACAAGGTTTTATTTAGATCCATATTTTTTCAAAATGAAGGGTGTGGATTTATTATATCCGACTCTTTAGCATCTAAACCAATATATATATATATATATATATATATATATATATAGGGTTGCATTATATGGTTACCTAGCTTTCCTATGTTATATGAGACTAAAATCCAACCTTCCAATTTGAATTTGGATGGATAGGATTAAGTTTAAATTTTAATGATTAAATATATAATAAGGGTAATGAGGTAATTAATTTATATTATTATTTGTCATTAACCAACCCAATGTTACGTTATTCTCTCCCATCAATATTCTCTCTCCTTTATTATTCTTATAAAATTTTAAATAATCATAACTCATTCAATTTAAGTTATTTTTTTACATACTATATATCAAATTAAAGATAATTTAATTATCTTTCAAACGAAATCCCTATTACATATGTTCAGAATAAGATAATCGAAGTAAAATTAAATAATGTACCATAATATAGAGAATAATGTAATGATATAGTATACTTACCTAATTTCGATGTTGTTCTTATAAAAATTGGGGAAAATCTTGATTTCACAATTGCGGTTGCATTTTATACATAAAAAAGGTGTTCGAGTGCTACATTATGTGTCATTTTTGTATTATATTATCCATGTTTATTTTTTCGGTTGCATGATATAGATCAATGTGTTGCCTGAATGGTACAATATGTGTTGTGGTACATTATGTATCGGCTTTATAGTACATTATTCAACCGTATGTACATTATTTATGTATGTGTTTTTTATGGTTGCATGATATGGATCAAAGAGTTGTCTGAATGATACATTATATATTGAGTGAGTGGTACATTATGTATTGATTGTATATTACATTATTTGACTGTATATTATATTATTCATGTCTATTTTTTTGCGGTTGCATGACGTTGATAAAAATATTGTTTGAATGGTGCATTGTATATCGACTGATTGGTACATTATGTGTTCATTGTATATTACATTATTAATGTCTGATTTCTTGCCCAAAAAAGAAACAAATAGTTCTCTTTATTCATCAACCTGTAATTCTCTTTATTAGTATTACAGTATTACAGTATTCTTATTATAATGTTACATTATTTAGTTTTAGCTATTACATTATTTGATTTTGCTACAATTACCTTATTCCTAACATATGCAATAGGGATTTCGTTTGAAAGGTAATTAAATTATCTTTAATTTGATATATAATAAGTGAAAAAATAATTCAAATTGAAGAAATTATGATTATTTAAAGTTTTATAGGAATTGTAGAGGAGAGAGAAAAATGATAAGAGAAGGAAAAATAAGAAACAACGTGTGATTATGAAAGAGAATAATATAAATTAATTACCTAATCTACCTAATATACCCTTAATTTATATTTACACATTAAAAATAAAAATTAATTCATAATTTAATAACCGTTAGATTGATAAAATAAATGGTTGAGATTTGGTCTCATATAACATCTAGAGAATGAGTAACATATGATCACTACTCTCTCTCTCT
>JAPKLW010000319.1:390313-409462 GCA_026898455.1 Plectranthus barbatus
ATATATATATATATATATATATATATATATATATATATATATATATGGAGTGGATCAGGTAAGAAAAAGTCCCCTGTGAGAAAAAAGAATGAATCATATCCATCAGATCTTAATAAATCAATGGTTGATATAAAATCAAGCAACACGTCAAACACAATCAAGCAATATAGTAATCAAGCAACAACTAAAACACAATCAAACAATTGCTTGATTGTGTTTTAGTTGTTGCTTGATTGCATATCAACCATTGATTTATTTAGATCTAATGGATATGATTTATTCTTTTTTTCTTACAGGAGAATTTTTTCTCACATGATCCCTCTTCTATATATATATATGGGAGTGATCATATGAGAACCAACCCTATCATGTGAAAATAAGAATTAATCTCATCCGTCCAAAATATGAAATCAACAGCTCAAATTTAATTTCGTCCGCTATGCATTATTGTTTGTATTAACGTTCATTATTGTAAAATGAGGGGTAATTTTGTACTTACATGAATTCAAATCTTTTTACAATCTTAATTTAAATTTTGCGATCTTTCTTTCTTTTGCGATTTGCGATCTTCATTCCTTCTGTCATTATATATTTTCTTCATTCATTTTCTTTGTGAAATTTGCTCACCATCGTCTGCGTTTGTCATCGTCGTTGGCGAGTTATGGATCCTTTTAAAGGTAAGAATTTATAAATTCCATCTGTTATGTAATAAAAGTAGTTGTTTTCTGATATGATGTCCGATCATTAGTTATCAGATTAAGGTGATAGAATTGAAGATTCATTGTATAGGTTATTGATGCTTTGTTTGCAGATATTAAATCAAGTTTCGTAGATTGCTGTTTTTTGTTTGGTGTTTTTACTCTTAATTGTTTAATTTGAAGATGTGCAATATATATCGTTATGAATTGCATTATATATTTGTAGTACTTATGTTATATGTGAATGAGTAATTATTAGTTTACGTACTTTCAAATTTGTTTTATATCTGCATTATATAATGTTACGACCTGCATTATTGTTTTATAATAGTTGCATTATATGTGATTCAATTATAATTACTTTATGGAGGTTCTGGTCCGTTATGAGTATTCATTATATAGTGCAAATACATGCATTATATTTGGTTATGAATTGCATTATATATTTGTAGTACTTATGTTATATCTGAAAGAGTGATTATTAGTTTAAGTTCTTTCAAATTTGTTTTATATATGCATTATATAATGTTATGGCTTGCATTATTGTTTTGTAATAGTTGTATTATATGTGAGTCAGTTATAATTAGTTTATGAAGGTTCTGTTCCGTTATGAGAATTCATTATATAGTGTACATACATGCATTATGTAGTTATGTATCTTGTATTATATGTTATAAGTTTCAAATTTAATTCATGATTTTTTTTGTACAGATTCGTATGTTCCAAAGTGTGATAATTCTATGAAGCCTTATGTTGGAAAGCTATTTAGCACACTTTGGGATGGTATTGAATTCTATTATAGTTATGCTAGGTTTTCTGGTTTTGATACACGTCTCTCTACTTTAAAAAAGGCTGGTGATATTATTCTATGGAGATACACAGTCTGCAGTAGGGAGGGTGAGAAATTTCATGAAAAGGTTGAAAACCAGAATAATCCGTTAGTTGAATCTAGGCAGAAAAGGAGAAAACACTTATCGATGAGATGTGGACGCATGGCAAAAATGGTTTTGAAATATCATGGAGGTTCATACTTAGTTCATTTATTTGCTGAAAACCACAATCATCCTTTAGTTGAAGCTCAGTTTCAGCATTTTATGAAGTTGAATCGTCAAATTGATATTGTTCATCAGAAGTTTATTTTGGACTGTGAGAGAACAAACATAGGACCTACACAGTCATCTCGTTTGTTAAAAGAATTTCTTGGTGAGTGTGATGGTGTTTGTTCTGCTGTAGATGTTAGGAATTACTCTCGAGATGTGAGAGCATTTTTTGATGGTGCTGATGCACAAATGCTTCTCAATGAAATGGCAAGGAAGATGAAGATGTGTTCAACATTTAGTTATCATTATCATTTGGATGAAGAGGGCAATCTGATGAGACTCTTTTGGTCTGATTCTATCTCGAAGAAGAATTATAAAATTTTTGGGGATGTTGTTGCATTTGACACCACATATCCGACAAAGAAGTAAGTTTTTTTTGTTTCATTCTTTGTTCTTATACATATTCATTACTTTATTTACAAGCTTGCATTATATGAATCATACATATTCATCTTATAGTTATTGGATCTGCATTATATGTTTCTTGTGCTATATGATAATGTTTAAATCCCTGACGAATTACATGTTGTATTTTTTTTCATTATAAAGATTTTAATTATGCATTTTATAGATTTTCAATATGCATTATATGGTTGTACACTATGTATTATATGGTTGATGTGTTAAATCTGTTTTTGTAGTAAACCGGGGTGCATTATATAATACACATAGTTTCATTATACAGTTGTACTCTATGCATCATATGGTTATTGTGTTATGAAGTCAAATATAAATGTTATATGTATTTCATTTTCAGGTATTGTTTAATATTTGTTCCTTTTACGGGGAAGGATAATCATGGGAAATCTATAACTTTTGCTGCTGGTTTGTTGTCAAAAGAAGATTCTGATTCTTTTTTCATGGTTGTTTGAGAGATTTCTTGAATGTATGGGTTCAGCTCCAAAAATGATTATAACAGATCAAGATTTAGGTATGAAAGTTGCAATTCAAAGAGTTTTTTTTGGATACGAGGCATAGCTGGTGTATGTGGCATATTATTTTGAAGATTGTTGACAAGGTTTCGAAAGAGTTGCATTCTAATGAGGATTTCAAGAGTGATTTGTTGTCGTATGTGTGGTCCAAGTTGATTGAGCCATATTTTTTTTTGAGGAGGGCTGGTATCACATAATGATGAATTATGGATTGAGTGATAATAAATGGTTTGATTCTATGTTTGAGTGTAGAGAATACTGGGTTCCAGCTATCTTTCGTGATTTCCCAATAAGTGGCTTAATGAAGACGACATCATTATCTGAGTGTGAGAATAGCTTCTATAAGAGGTACACAAAGAGTCATTCCAATTTACTTCAGTTTTCAATAAACTATAATCGTGCTATTGAGGCTCGGAGAGATGCTAATTCTTATTTGAATTATTTGGACTCTTCATGCATTCCTAAGATGGAAACAACTTTGGTGATTGAGAAGCATGTTTCATTGATTTACACATAAAAGATTTTGAAGGCTATTCAAGTCGAGTTGCTTGCTGCTTGTTTTAGTATTCAGATGTTAGGAGTGCATTTGATGGGTGAAGTTGAGATATATAGATTTGAGGATGAATCTGATGGCATATTTGTTGTTGATTACAATAGAAATGAAGAGTCTGCTATTTGTAGCTATAAGATGTTTAGTAGGATGGGTATACTATGTCGTCATATATTCTTTGTTTTGAAGAATAAAGGGATCAGATACATTCCTGATAAGTATGTGATTTCTTGGTGGAAGAAATTTTCTCTATTGGATTCTTTACACAAAGTGCACCTTGATACCACTGATGTTGATCTTGTTGAAAATAAGAAAATTGAGAAGAAGATCTTGTGTGTTGTTGTTAATTGTGTTGGTAAAATTGGTGCTGATAGTGAAAGGCTGAAAGCTTTTTATCTGGTATAAATGAGTTGGAACAGTCCATATGTAATGGTACTGAAATGCCTTCATCAGATGATTTGAAGAAAAAGTTGTTTGAGGATTATTATGGTGCTCCTGTCCCAGAAACTATTGAAGTTTTGCCTCCAAATGTAGTTAAAACTAAAGAAAGCGGGAGTCGTATCATATCAAGAAAGGAGAAGACAACAAGAGATTTGGAAAAGCATTTAAGGATGTGTAGAAAATCTAAACAAATGACAAATCACGATTCATGGAATTGTGATAAGGTCAATAAATAGTTTTAGAACAGTGGTTTTATAATGCATGTCGAGATGTAATATAATGCAACTTTTTATCTTTAATAATGAAAGTTAAACGTTTTCTTTTAACTTTATCATAGTTCTTGTGTTTTTATATAATGCATGTTTCTGCCGTTTAAAATGCATGTTTTATCATTTTATAATGCACGATATTATGATTTATTTTTTTGTGTTATATTACAATTATTTTAAGTACATTTGTTTTATAATGCATGTTGAAATGACATATAATGCAAATTTATACATGATATAATGCATGATAACAACTTTTTATCTTTAATAATGAAAGTTAAACGTTTCTTTTAATTTATTACAGTACTTGTGTTTTTATAAAATGCATGTGTTTATGTTTTATAATGCATTTCGAAATGAGATATAATGCAAATTTATAAGTGATATATAATGCATGATATGTTGAAGGATAAGAAAAGTTTACTAGCAATAGTTCAGTAATGTTATTTTAATTAAGACATCCATATTTATTAAACAACCAATGATAATCATGATAAATAAGATTAATTCAACAGTCGATCATTTGCTAGAAAACAGTACATGAATTATAATATAATAACCATCAAAAGGCTAAATATCAGAAGCATAATATCAGTACCATTATATCAGATTATCAGTAGCATTATCCATATCATCATAAACAAACTTAAAAAAAAATTGTTTTCATCCAAATTCATCTGAAGACTGCCTACTTTCAAAGACTTTTCATAAAAAACAAACATTGTTTTTATCAACTTCCAAACTCATGTTCATGAGAAATCTTTGCCAACCCTTGTGGTGTCCTCACATAATTCTCCACAAATTCTTCCACATCAATCTCTTCTTTTTTGCTTTGATCATCATAGAATTTTTTTCTTCCTCAGTCACTTCTTTCTTGTGCTTGTTGAAGTTTGAGTTTATCAGAGCTTCACAGTACTTGGCTCTCATGAAAAACGAAGTTGTCGGCTATCATTCTTCTTGATTGTTGGATTCCAATCTTTCAAATTCTCACCCATGTATGTTTCCATGTGGCGCATCACATAGATACCACAGTCCAACTTATTGGTGTTATTTCTCCATTTCATTTTGAGCCTTTTGACATGTGCTTCTTTTACTGCTTTTAATTTGGCGTTTAATTTCTGACTAAACAAAAACTCAGCAAGGTAATCAACCTGGCAATCAAAGATATTCATTATTAGTCAGAAAGTTATGCATTATAGTGATAGGGGAACTGCATTATTATACAATTTCATTTAGTCTAAACAATATTCATTATATATCGTAGAAACATTTATTATTATGTGTAAATGTATGCATTAAACACGATATATGCATTTAGACTACTGATATA
Organism: Plectranthus barbatus; assembly: GCA_026898455.1. NCBI lineage: Eukaryota > Viridiplantae > Streptophyta > Magnoliopsida > Lamiales > Lamiaceae > Plectranthus > Plectranthus barbatus. The sequence continues at coordinate 395,634 of JAPKLW010000319.1, forward strand.
AAGCTGTATGTACTTACAAGCACTTTTGGGACTGAACCATATTTGACCTTTAGTTCCTCATCATCAACTGCATCTGAGTTATCAATGAGAACTACTTCCATCTCACGGAGGTTGAAGCAAATTATGTAGAAGTGAAGGTATTGACATATTGGGAAAAACACATGGATATAAAGATAAATTATGATTAAACAATCTTTACTTAGTTTAGAATTAAGTTTATGATAAAAATCATACCAAATCACAATTTTTGATTTTGTAATCTTTCAAGGTATCCATTTCTTCCTCCATTCTTTCAAAAAAAGCTTTCTTTCTCTTCTCAATAGTCCATTTCTTGTTAGGGTCAACAATTGTGTAACACTGTTGTATTTATAGTGTGTTAGTACTTGAAAAATTATATTTGGCTAAATTATTAAAAGTAGAAAGTTAAGAGTTCTTACACAAGGATACGTGCTAAAAAAGAATCTCACCGGAGTCTTTGTTGCTCTGTATTCCTCATGTATTTTCAGATGTGAACTCCATGCATCAATCAATCCTACCTTGACATATCAGTCAGACTCAAAACCCAGGAAATATGATAACATTATTGGTGTACTGAAATCATCATATCGTTTCATCATCATCTTGCTCTTCTTCTCTATCAATTTCCCGAATCACATTAGTGATTATTGTTGTGGGGTTTTCTAGCACCTCTTCTCCTGCTTCTTGTGAAAAACGAACTTCTTTTTCAGTTTCAACTCCTCCTCCCCTACTGTCCTCTCCTTCTTCTTGTGGTGACACAAGAAAATCCTCCTAAGTAGAAAATGTGTTAGTTTTTAAATAAGAATAGTTATTAAAGATCTATTTCTAATGGTAGTAAGTGTTAAATAGTTGGAATATTTACCTGATTCACTTTGTAGTAGTCTTTTATTGCTGAAATATTCAGGCTGAAATGTTCCGGACATGGTGTGTCGAATTGAGCTTTTTCATCGATGGCTTGCATTATCTTCTCGAAACATTTAAGCTATTTAGGATTGCTCTATTCATCTCCCGCCTGTGGCTCACTCGACGGTTGTGAAGGTGACGTAACACCAATCAAAATTTTGGAAGTCTCCACTGCCATTTTGAAATTAGAATTTACCTGAATATGGTTTGGAGCCTTCCTGATCAGTGTGATCAGTTTTGTCATTGCTTCAACCATGACTCTTGCAGTGTCGATTATTTGATTGGTGTAGTCGTCCGGTTCCATTTCTTGCATTTCAGAATCTCCAATTGCTTTTTGTTGTGTTTGTTTCTCTTTCTCTTGCTTTTCTCTATCCTGCTACAGTTTCTCTAAAATCTTGTCCTCTATTTCAAGAAACACTGCTACTGGATCCAACATTGCGTCCACATGTCATTCTCCAAATTTCTAGTTTTCAACTTCTGCTCTCTGTCGAGCCCTTATCAAATGCTGCTGTCCACCCTTTGATGATAGGAAATGTCCTATCAACCAGCCTTGTGTAGTAGACAACTCTATTAATGTAGAAAAGCTGTCAAGGAAAATTAATAATGTCATTAGTATATTGAATGTAAAACAATTTTTAAACCTATTTATAATGCTGAAGTTTATCTACAATAATGCAGGTTTCGAAATTATATAATGCATTATGGAAACTCAAATTTAATATGCAACAAAAAGTGTGTTTACCATTGGAAGCAGGACTATTCCTGTGAAACAAACACTGGATTTTTCTCCCAGATGTCCCTCTGCCTAATCAAGGAGTACACCATGTAGTTGCACCAGTTGAAATTTTTTTTATATCAAACATGACCTCAAAATTCTCAAGAATCTTGGGTTTTACGTATCCATCAACAACATTATCATAAAAATAGTGTTCAATGAGCACTAGGAAGTGTCTCAAGTATCCATCTTTTTTTGAAATCATTGCCTCTGCAACATCTACTGGCCTGATCGTCCACATTGACCATTGAAATCTGCTTGCCCATAGATTCAACATCGTATTTGGTTGTCTTCTTGATCTTCTAATAATCTTTTGTGCACCTTTTGGGAATCCAAAAATCATAAACACGTCTTCAGCTGCCAATTGAATTGTTTTCTTTTCGTTGACCACTAAGATGCAACTCTTGGGGTCAAAGTTGTCCAGACACCAATATGCAATTTTTCCGGGAATTTCTTTAATTCTAACATTATAGATGTGCATGAAACCCATCTCCTCTATAGCTTTCTTATGTGCTTCATTCAGTTGTGATATATGAGGACTTGTTCTACAGATTAAGTCCGAGAACTCCACATCTTGTTCTCATTTTTTATTTTTTACGTCGGCCTTTGAAACTTGTTTTTCTCGAACTACTATCTATTTTTCTTGAACTACTATATGCTTTTCTGGTTCCTTAATGGTTTTTGTCTTTTTAGGATGTGAAAGAGAAACACGAATGTCATTATTGAACATAAAAGTTTATTTTCTACATTTCATTATAGAGCAAAATAGTTGCATTATTGTTGTTTAAAGTTTTCATTATAAAAAGTGACATGCAGTTTTATATATATTTGTTTCTCCAACTTTTCTTTCATTATAATAGCAAAATTTACGCATTATAGTGTTTCAGGCATGTCATTATAATACAAGAATATAGTACTTTCTCTTTTTTCATTTAAGTTCGAAAATATGCATTATTGTTTATGTATGCTTTCATTATAATGTTTTCATTATAAGGATCTGAGACATTATGTGAACAGAGTAGTTTCATCATCAAACATTAAAATTCTTTTCAATTATTCGTTACAATATGCAGTTTCATGAAAAGAACAGTAAAACAACAAGTATGTTTATTAATTTAAATCGACAAGTTTCATGAAAACCCAAATAATTTTAAACTTTAAAACTCCTTTTCAGTGTTTTAGTGTTTTAACATGAAATCAAATTTATCACTACAAATATGTTTGATTATATAGTGAAATCGAAAAAGTTTGAATGTTTATTATAAAAAATCAAAATCTAACTACAAATATCTATCATTATAAAGTTAAATCGAGAAATAGTTCGCACGGTCTTACCTTTTTTCTTCGGAAGTGCTTCTGATTGTCTTTTCTTCGTCATGTCTGGTTTTACCTTTGTGGAATGTCTGGTTTTACCGTCGCCGGCTAGTGTATTTCGTTCGATGTTTTCGGTAAACTTTGTGGATTTTGGTTTTATGAAGAGGGAGAGGAAGAAGTTTTTGGTAGTTGAGGGAGATTAAATTTTTTTGAAATGATAATGAACCGACGTGTTTGCGTGTTAAAAGCATGAATGAATTATTACGTCTGTCATTGGTAAACGTGTTACTGTGTGAATTTTTGAATTTCAACATATAAAAATATAAAATGATAGTATTTTTGATATATAATGATAGTTCATAAACTATGTAATGCAGGTCTTTGCTTTGTTTAATAAAACCTACTACTTTATATTTGTGTATTCGTGTGAAATTAGAGGGATAATATATAATGATAGTATCTTCTCTATATAATGATAGTTTGTGAACTCTATAATGCATGTACGTGGTATGTGTATTAAGAAGATTATAATTTAAGGGCAAATTTTAATTATAATCGAAAAGACTAAATTGCCCAATAATGCAGGTTTTCGGAGAAAAAATGATCGCATTTTTTATTAGATCGGGACCGTTTATTGAGCAAGATCTACGGTTGTGATTGGTTCTTATTTCTTATGGTAAGAGGGGTTCTCACTGGATCGGATCCCAATATATATATATATATATATAGATATATATGTATATATATATATATATAATAGTGATCATATAATTAAAGCTTTTCCCATGTTAAATGAGAAAGAATTTGGATCCTTTATTTTGTTGATCCGATGGTTGTGATAATTCAGGATTTATTTGATAAATAAGGTAATTAGGGTATCTTAGTAATTTAGCCTTTAATTTGAGAAACCGTCTTCTCTATCTTTAGATCTAAACATTCTCTCTCCTAATTTTCTCTTTCCTCCCATTATAATCAAACGATTACATCTTTCTCGATTCAAATCTATTTTTTACGAATCATATATCAAATTAAAATGTATTTTTATGATGATTCATATGATATCCATATTTAATATGTTAAATTTAGAAGATTTTCACGAAAATCTTGATTTTATATTCAGCTGGTATATGTTCTTCATTATATTTACGGGATAAAAAATGCATCAATTACGCATACAAAATGTTCCCAAATATTTGCATTTTTTGCATCAAATGATGCATTATTCTTAACTTGAATAAGATTCATTTTTATTCTAAAGCATGCATTTTTATATTCATATTGAGTGCATTTTTTTTGCATTGATTATACTCAGCAGTTTTATGCCCAATATATTGCATTTTTACATCGAACATATGCATATTATGTTTTATGAACTGCACGAAATGGAATTCTTGAATATATATTTTTCACATTTTTTCCTTGAATGCTAGATGATAACACAAATAATGCACGAAAATTGGGATGGATTTAAATTGATCACATGCGTTGGTTTTGATATTTAATGATTAAGATTTATTCTCATTTAGCACCGAAAATCTTTTATCACCTAATCACTACCCTATATATATGGCCTTAATCCGATGAGAATAGAGAATATGCGAATACTACATTATATCCTCATTATATTTCATTTTAACATCAAAATCATTCATTCAAAAAATACTTCATTTTCATATATTTTATCTTCCATCTTCTTCATTTTATCTTCGATTTCCTTCATTGTACTTTTTAGAATTCAATTTTTCTAAAATATTGTTCACTTTTATCTTCAATTTTGTTCATTTTATCTTAAAATTACTTCATTATTTGTTCTCATGTTCTCACGTTAACAACTATTCTCATATGATCAGACCTCTCTCTCTCTCTATATATATATATATGTGGATGCATTATATGGTTACCCATACCCCCTATGTTATATGAGGCCAAAATCCAACCATCAGATTTGAATTTGGACGATCTTGATTTAATTTGAAAATAATAAGATTTCGGTGCATTATCTAATGACACATCCTACATTATTTGGGTAGTATAGTAATTTTTATACCAAGGGTTTGGTTATTACGTGAAACATGAATCACATTCCTCAAAGCTACAGTTTCACTCCTCTAATTTTTTTATAAATCTTTAAATAATCATAACTCACGCAATTTAAATTATTTTTCACGTATTATATATCAAATTAAAGATAATTTAATTATCTTTCAAACGAAATCCATATTACATATGTTCAGAATAATATATTCGTAGTAAAACTAAATAATGTCATAGTTACAAGTAAATAATGCAACATAATATAAAGGATAATGTAATGATGTATGTTAAGGTATTGTATGATTATTTTGTTCTTAATGGTACACTGAATGTGTTGCACTTTTTCCTCTAACCTCATCTCGTCCTTGATACAGGTACATGATGTGTGCGGAATAATAGACAAATCAGAACATTATTTAAGTTTTGAGTGCTACATTATCGATGACAAATATGGTGCATTATTTGTTTACAATTTTAACATTATACCAAAACCTAGCATCATATTTAAAAAATAAAATAAAAATACGCTACGAGATAATGTAGTAGATAAAGAATAAATAATGCATCAACTATCATATAAATAATGTAACATCTACATAGTTAAAAGCTGCAACTAAAAATGAACTTTTTTTTATTAAATCGATGCTCAAATCCTATATTTCTTTTAGCGATTATTTTCACTCATTACATAACAATTTTTTTTTCCAATTGTATATTGAATTATCTGATTTAGAATAATGCGGGGAGATGATCTGCCGCCAGAGGAGTTCAAGTGCAAGCGAACGGATGGCTGTCAGTGGCGGTGCAAGCGGCGAGTGATGGACTGACTAACACTCTGTGATATTCACTATTTACAAGGGAAGCACCGTCAACACAGACAGAAAGTGTCGAACTCGCTAAAACTGGAGAGGAGTGTGAGTAAGAAGATAGAAAATAGTAATGGTGAATGCGGTCGTAAGGTTTAGAATTTGACGAAGAAGACGATGGTGATGATGACAGTGGCGGAGAGGAGGCAGAGGAAGTGTATGTTATAAGCGTTGGATGAGGCTTTGAGGAGATGAACTTGAACCAAGGTGATTTGCATTTATAATTGATCATAAGGTTTCTACACATTCACGTGGAAAAGAAGGAGAGAGAGAGAGAGCTGAAGGATTGCTTGATAGTGGAGAAGACAAAAGTGTCCTTAATAATGATTAATAGATGTTAGGAAACCACAACTTAGGTTTCCTCTTAATTCAATGTCTTGATATGTCAAAACCCACTTTAGTCAATTTTTCAGTTTCTAGAATTCTAAAACTCTAATACTTGTATAGGATCAATCGAGTTGTAACAGAACTTAGTAGCTGAAGATCAAACATAGGAGATGCTCCAGAACTGAAAAACTCCACGCCTTGAAACTTGGTTTTCACCAAGTATAGCCTTGACCAAAACTGAGTTTGGGTACTCAGTATACAGTTTTCCATACTGACCAGGAGAAGTCAGTATGAGGGCGTTTTCCATACTGACAATGGGAAGTCACTATGAGGGTTAGCCATACTGACTACGGAGAGTCAATATGAGGGCTAGCTATACTGACCGTGTGAAGTCAATATAAGACCTTCTACCTTCAAAGCACGAGCTATTCGAAGACATCGAAGCTTGGTCAGACTTCGGCATATTCATGCCCAAGTAAAATTCAGTACGAGGATTGTTAAGCTCATATTTACCCTCACTTATCCATGTTTTTCTCCTTTGTTTTAGTAAAATTAGGATTAGTTATTAGTTATTTTTGTTCATGAGTGCATTATAGAGGATGTTATGCTAAGTTTTGTAGGTTTTTAGGCTAAAAGAGATCAAAAGATGAAAAGAGCCGAGTACGACATAGTTGCTGTTTCGATTGACACACAGGAAGTTGACCGACGAGGAAGACAAGCCAAAAACCTGAAGCACGACCTCTGTGTCGATCGACAAGGAGCATGTTGACCGACATAGAGGTTGAATGTCGATCGAAGGCAAGTTAGAAGAGAAGGCTCGACACAAAGCATGCATGTCGATTGACAGGGCCCTTTTCGATCGATACAAAGGCCAGATAGGGGTAAATCAACACAAGGAAGAGAGGACTCGACACATTGCATGTGTGTCGATCGACATGCCCCTGTCGATCGACACTGATGCCGGGAAAGGGAAATTTGCTCAGTTTGATTATTTTCAGTATTTTAGCCCAATACCTTGTATAGATGTTTTCACTCCTCTATAAATACTACTCATCAAGGGCTCGAAAATTATCCCTTCTTACACTTAGAATATTATTGCATTGGAGTTTTTCCAAGACTTTCAAGGTTCTTATTGTCCTTGTAAGGTAATTTATGAATTTTAATAGAATGTTTGCTTTATTTCTATCCATGTTTAGTGGCTAGAAATTCTAGGTTTGATAATCTATTTTGTTGCATGCATGAATGATTCAACTCAATAATCATGGTTTAATTTCCCGAGCTTAATTAATCAAATCTAGATTTAAAGAAGGATCGATAAATGAATTTAAATATAGGTTTAATTGAAGGATCGAGAGGTGAAAATTGGTAATAGGAAGAGGAAATTAAATACATTTGTTTTCTGTCTCAAAAGAAAGATTCAAATTGTAGGACTTAATTAGATAATTATGAAGATTGATAGATGTTGTGTTCTTGAGACCGAGAGGAGATAGTCACACATTAGTAATCTAGAGTTTAATTGCCTAACAAGGAATTTTATCCATTTGAATCTTATTTATTCCCCATTGCTGAGTTGATGAATTTTGCATGTTGATGATTTGATTATCTGCCCTGGAATCTGTATCTTTAATTGTTATTTTTCATAACCCTTTAAATTCTGCATTGCTATCTTTAAATTCCAAAACCAAAACCCCTAATTTCAATTTACTCAAACAACCGTGGTTTGGAAACTATGGCTAGTACATAGAATAGTCTCATTATACATTCTCTGTGGGTTCGACTACTTTAGGGTATTATAAATTTATTTGCATCATTATTTTATAATTAATCTGTAATTTTTATACTGATCAAATTGGCGCCGTTGCCAGGTACTGTTAGATTATATTTTATTTTTAGTTTATTTTTAAATATGTTGGATTGAGTTTTTATTTTATTTTTATTTTTAATTTTTGTGTTAGTGTGCGTGTGTGATTTTCTGGGTTTTGCGTCTGTTTCGATCGACACACCCAGTGTCAACCGACACAACCACATTATCCTGCGTGTTGATCGACAGGGCCCCTGTTGGTCGACACAGAGACTAATTCTTTGCGTGGCTTTTTCTTAGGTTGCATGAACACAAGGGCTTGGGGCAAACCACTCGAAGCATTTGACCCAAAAATCGAGAAGCAAGTCAGTCAGTTTGCTACCTCAATTTGTACACAACACAAGCAAGGGAAGCTGCCGAGCACCACCAAAGTGAACCCCAAGAACTAAATGGAGTACAAAGAAATCAAATTCAGGTCTGGAACAAGCTACACAGGCCTGACGATGCCCCAAAACGAGTTTGGGGGAGAAGAGGAGAAAATTCCCGCAGGAATGCTCTCTGTTTCGATCGACACACCCTGTGTGGATCGACATAGAGGAAAAGATGAGGAAGGAATGTTGAGTGAAGATGAAGAATTGGTCGACAGGAACTCAGCGGGTATGTCGACCGACACTCCCCCTATCGATCGACACAAAAGCCTGGTCAATGCACCTGCAGTTCGGCCGACACCGAGGCAACCCCAACTTAACAACCCGACTTCCAAAGCTGCTCCAACACCTCCTATGCCCTTTCCTCAATGGTTCGCCAAGCAAATGGAGGATTCCAAGTTCTCGAGATTTGTGGAGATTTTGAAGAAGGTGAGTATTAACTTACCATTGATCGAGGCCTTGAGAGAGATCTCAGGCTACACAAAGTATCTCCATAAGCCGATGAGTAAAAGGAAACACTTTGTGGATAATTCAACGGTGAAGCTTCACGAGAAGTGCAACCTACTCCTTCAGAAAAGGATTCCAATCAAGAGGAGTGATCCATGGTGTTTCTCGATTCCAATCGAGATTGTGGGGATCGAGTTTCAAAAGGTGCTGTGCAACACTGGTGCCAACATCAATCTGATGTCATACTCCATTTACATGTGCCTCAACATTGGAGAAATGAGGCCAACTACAATCACACTGCAAATGGTAGACCGATCTATGTCTCGCTCGAAAGGTATATTAGAGGATGTTCTCATTCGTGTGGGTCATCTAATTTTCCCTGCAAATTTTGTAGTGCTTAAAAATGAAGGAGGATAGCAACACGCCCTTTATCTTGGGACAAGAGTTCTTTGATACTAGTGCCACACTGATTGACTGCCGAGGAGGAGAAATCACACTTCAAGCAAACGATAAATGGATCACATTCACACTCGACAAAAGCCAGGAACAATTTGAGTGCAACAGGATCACCTCCATTGAAGATTCTGAAGATGATGAAGAGGAATCCGAGGAACAAAGAGAGGACCGAGCCGCCATTGAATGGGAGAAAGGGAATGGGATGGAAAAATTTCCAATTAAAACATGTCACCCCGAGCTCACTGTTGTTATTCAAGATCGGTTGGTTTACATGGTTGATGCTCGAGGAAGGCGAGTCCGTACCCATCCTCCATGGACTTGAGAAAAAGAGGTATCGTCAAGCTTCGACGTTAACTAAGCACTTGTTGGGAGGTAACCCAACCCTTTACTTGCTTTATTTCAATTTATTTTTTTTATTTTACTTTTTGATTTTCAGTTATTTTTGTCTATTTTTGAATTTTTTTACATACCTGCTGTCGATCGATACAAAGGTCTCGACAGAGCTACACTTCGATTCGAGAATGTATTCGACATGAAGGCTTTGTGTCGATCGACACAGAGTGCCAGCAGCCACAAAACTTTGTCAAACATTGCAGATTCCTCCAGTGGATAAAAACGTTGATGTCTGAGATCAACTGTCAGGTACTAATTCTTATTCTTGTCTGATTTTCAAACTTTATTATGCTTTCTGTTATTTAAATTTATGCATAGAAAAAAATGTATATTGTGTGAGGAAACCTGTCGAGTTTTGAACCTATTTGAACTAAGTGTGAGTTTGAAATTGATTACGGATGAGTTTGAGTTGGTTTTGATTGTGGTTGATTGCATATGAATGTAGAATACCACATGATAGGATTGAATTGAAACTTACACTTGCATGTTGTTTGAGTAGATTGAAATTGATTGTGGAACAAAAATGAACCCAAGTGAGATTTTGAGCCTTATTTTCGTTTGATGTGAGATTCGCATGTATGTTTTCATTTCTCTATAACTTGCTTCTGTTATGTTTCGAGACTGCATAGTGTGCACAAGGATAGAAAATAATTTTAGGCCATCTTTGTTAGCCAAATTATCCCAAACACTGTCCCTTGTGATATTTTATCCCTAGAATAGCCCCTTTGAGCCTGTTACTTTTTCTTTCTTGGTCTTTGAGTTAAGAAAAACATTATAGTTATGTCTTGTCTATAAGAAAGTGCTATAGAAAAGGTGAATTGTATCTTGTCTATATGAATTGGGTTAAATAAGTATAATTGTTACAAGAGGATGAGACATTTTTATTGGTGAACAAAAAAGGCTGGGCTCTAAAAAAAAGAAGAAAAGTATGTTTGTGTCCTTATAAGCTCAAGAAAAAATTTGGTTATTAATAAGAGCATAAAAGGATTAGAAAAGAAAAAAAAAGAAAAGAAAATGGAGAGCCTTGGTTTGTGTTAAAAATATTAGGAGATGGGTGGATGATGAATAGATAGTGGTTGGATCATTGAAAGTCGCGAACTCAATTGATTTAGTCCCTTGGCCATATTTCCCTACCTTTCACAAAAAGCCTACATTACAACCAAATGAAAATTCCTTTCTGATTCTTGAATTGTGAGCACATTTGAGTAGTGGAGATTCTAAAAATTTTACAAGCCTATGGTAGAAATTTCTACATACATGTTGTGAGTACTTTCATTGAAAACTCAAACACTTGTGTGATGAGCGAAACACTATCTTGTGAGTCTTCCACAGTTGATGAATTTCTTATCACTTTCAAATTGCTTGTGTGATGTGGATTTTTTATTCTTCAATGTGATGAATCTTGTGAGGCATTGCACTTTCAACTGCATGAGATTTCTTTTCTTTCTTTTCTTTTGATTGAGGACAATCAAGCATTCAAATTTGGGGGTTTGATAAGCTCATATTTATGCTCACCTATCCACGTTTTTCTCCTTTATTTTAGTGCAATTAGGATTAGTTATTAGTTATTTTAGTGAATGAGTGCATTATAGAGGATATTATGCTTGTTATGATAAGTTTTGTAGGTTTTTGAGGCTAAAAGAGATCAAAAGGTGAAAAGAGTCGAGTACGACATAGTTGTTGCTTTGATTGACACTTGGGAAGTTGACCGGCGAGGAAGACAAGACAAAAACCTGAAGCACGACCTCTGTGTCGACCGACATGGAGCACGTTGACCGACACAGAGGTTGGATGTTGATCGAAGGCGAGACAGAAGAGAAGGCTCGACAAAAAGGATGCATGTCGATCGATAGGGCCCCTATCGTTCGACACGAAGGCCAGATAGGGGTAAATTGACACAAGGAATAGAGGACTTGACACATTGCATGTGTGTCGATCGACAGGCCAAGGCCGGGAAAGGGATATTTGCTCAGTTTGGTTATTTTCATTATTTAAGCCAATACCTTGTATAAATGTTTTCACTCCTCCATAAATACTACTCATCAAGGGCTCGAAAATTATCCCTTCTAACACTTAGTATATTATTACATTGGAGTTTTTCCAAGACTTTCAAGGTTCCTATTGTCCTTGTAAGGTAATTTATGAATTTTAATAGAATGTTTGTTTTATTTCTATCCATGTTTAGTGGCTAGGAATCCTAGTAGATTCTAGGGTTTGATAATATTTTCTGATGCATGCATGAATGACTTAACTCAATAAGCATGGCTTAATTTCCCGAGCTCAATTAATCAAATCTAGATTTAAAGAAGGATCGAAAGATAAATTTGAATCTAGGTTTGTAGTTATCAATTGAAGGATCGTGAGGTGAAAATTTGTAATAGGAAGAGGAAATTAAATACATTTGTTTTCTATTTCAAAAGGAAGATTAAGATTGTAGGATTTAATTAGATAATTTTTGAGATTGATTGATGTTATGTTCTTGAGACCGGGAGGAGATAGTCACACAATAATAATCTAGGGTTTAACTGCCTAACAATGAATTTTATCATTTGAATCTAATTTATTCCCCTTTGCTGAGTTGATGAATTTTGCGTGTTGATGATTTGATTATATGCCCTGAAATCTATCTCTTTAATTATTATTTTTCAAAACCCTTTAAATTCTGCATTTTTATCTTTAAATTCCAAAACTAAAACCCCTACTTTCAATTTACTCAAACGACTGTGGTTTGGAAACTATGGCTAGTATATAGAATATTGTCGTTATACAGTCTCTGTGGGTTCGACTACCTTAGGGTACTATAAATTTATTTGCATCATTATTCTATAATTAATCTTTAATTTTACAGTGAATAAATTATCCGAACTTATACTCCTCAGATTGGAATATCATAGCAGAGCAGAGCAAACCTACGACATGGGTTATCATTGGACGACATCTTCCATGAGTCTAAAGACTGGATTTATGTATCTATCGGGCAAAAATTCGAAATGCCGGAGGAAGTCCTCTATAAATAGGATTGCTCATCAACCTTAAACAGTTACGAATTTGAATGATTCTCACTCTAGAAAGAGCACTTTGCTGAGCCATCTCTCTGCTAAAATTCTCTGAGTTTCTGTGTTTCTTAACACGAGACTTGAGTTCCTAACTCAAGTTATTACTCCGTGCTACTCTCTCTTAGCACGAGGCTGAAGCTTTCCTTTAGTGAACATATCTTTACAAGATATATTCATAGCAATCACTTTCCTACTATGGGATACTGATTCTCACGGGTGTATGCCAACCACCTGAGTTCTAGGAAGAACAACAAACATCCAACCACCAGGAAGAAGGCTGCGGGGTGTCGTCATCACTTCAACATGAAGACTAAGTCTACAAGGAGTTCCTAGGCGAGTGAACACAGCAGACCAAAGGACGGAGGTGCCGATGGGCTGTGTATAGATTGTAAGGAGGCTTGTACTTACTTCGTGAATTATCCAGACCTTGGATCTGAAGAGTGGATGTAGGATATTTAGATCCAAACCACTATAAAATACCTTGTGTTCTTTACAACTTCAATTTTAATTCTGTCTTGTTTAGTTTCGCGAACTGACTTTTAAAACCTTTAATACTTGTCCAAGTATTGAGGAGTATATCCTGTGAAACTTACCTAATAACGACAGACCTAAGCTTAATTCTTATCAAGTACACTAAACTTAATTCTATTTGTTTAGTTGAACAAGTGCTAGTTTGTAATTTCTGCTTTTGCTACATATACAAATCTTCCGATTCAAAAATTTGTACTCTAATTTTGGGACCAACACGTGGTATCAGAGCCAGTTTCTTACAGACCAAGGTTGTTGATATGCGTGTAATTTGCATGTTTTTGGGATGAGAATTGAGTGAATTAGTTAGAAGATTGTTGCACAAATCACACACATATCTCTTCTTTCCTTGATTTTCCTTCACTTGGTGTCTTGGAGTTATTTCGTGTGTGCAGGATGTCGAAAAAGGTGAAAAAATGCAAGTTTTTGGAGCTAAATTGAGGCAATGGACGAAGTGCATCCCGCGCGGGACGAGAACCTCCC
>JAPKLW010000319.1:409472-432619 GCA_026898455.1 Plectranthus barbatus
AGTCTTTGTGTTCGATAATTTTTACTTGATAAAAAATACTGCAATCAGTTGTGTTGAGCAGAGGCGGATTTAGAGTATGAAATGGGGGTACACTTGTACCCCCAAATTCTTGATTTATTGCTATTTAATGTATATCTTTATTATTACTTTTATATAGTTTTACATATTATTTTTATATATATTCACATAATGCACCCCCAATTTATTTTATTTATATATTGTATCCCCAGATTTAAATTTCTAGATCCGCCTCTGGTTTTGAGTCGCTTATGACCAGATCTTTGTTCCTTGCACTTTGTTTTTGTTTGTGTTTATTTAAGCTTAGGTACCAGAGATGGTACAAATTATGAAGCTTCCAAAGTAATCATTAGAAAACTTTGAGATATGGAAGAAGCGCTCGCTGATAATGCTGAAGAACGTCCAGATCTCTGTTCCTTGCACTTTATTTTTGTTTGTGTGTATTCAAGCTTTGGTACACAGAGATGACACAAATTATGAAGCTTCGAAAGTATTCATCAGAAAACTTTGAGATATGGAAGAAGCGCTCGCTGATAATACTGAAGAACGTCCATCCAGAGATGGCTGAGATTCTATCCACTAGACCACGAAAGATCACCAAAGTCAATACTCAGCTCGGAGGAGCTGGGGGTTAGGAGATAGTGGACAAACCTTATTTGGAGTGGACGAATGACGACAGAGTTCATTTTTCAACTGGATTCGGTGGCCGTAGAGCTTATTCTTCAATCCTTACCAGAGCCACTGGTTGTCGAAGCTCTTGAACATGACAAGCCAAGAAGATGTGGGAATTCCTTGGCACTCTCTGCCAAGAGACCGCACAGATGAAGCGAAACAAGCTTCAAAATTGTGCAGATAAGTATGAATCATTTCAAATGTTTCATGGTGAAAATGTGAAATCAATGGAAGCTAGATTTAATGTTATCATTTGTGAACTAAAAAACTTGGGGAGAACTTATGAGATTGCAGATATGAACGTGAAGACTCTATCCAAGATGCCTAAGGAGGATTGGTTCTTCAAAGTCACCAGCTTGAAGGAGAAGGATCTCTCCAAGATGAGGACTAAGGACGTGTTCGCCCAGCTACAAGCTCATGAGTGGTACATATAAATGGTGAACAGGAGTGAAGCAATTCGGAATGTAAACACTCATCCAGAGGAAGATGCTGCCTTTTTCACAAAAAGGGAGTTCAAGAGAAGGCCTCAAAAGCCTTACCAAGCTGACAGATCTTTCAGACAAACGTCTACATGAAAGTCAGCAACAACACCTTCCTACTAGAAGGAGGAAGAGAGCTCAATAGAAGAGAAAATGAGGAAGCTGGCAAGACTTCTTGAAAGAGCCAAAGCCAAGAAGGAAGGTTGACAACCCAGTGAAAAAAAATTCAGCGAAAGATCTTCTAAAGCATGTTTTGGGTGCAACTTTCCAGATAATCTCAAGTTCGAGTGCCCGCTTGTTCCAAGGAGAAAAGAGAACGCTTGAAGAGGGTATTCGAGAAGAAAGCTTCCAGAGCAGTTGCAAAGGCCATGCTATCCAGAACTGAGGTGCCAGACATCTCATATAATGATGATGGCTACTACACTTCAGATGATGAGGCCGTGGAGGAAGCATTCCTAGGGCAGATGGCCAAGCTTGTAGAAGAAGAAGAAACTGAAGCTGATTCGCAAATCCCGATACACACTTCTAACTCAGTTTTTGTTCCTGTAGCATGCATTGAAGAGGACTTTGAATCTTATTGCTCATATTCAGAGGATGTTACCCTCAAAGTTTTAAATTAAGAATTTTCTAAATTTTATGTATTAAAAAATGTTTTGGCCGGCGAAAATGCTGCACTGAAGCTTAAAGTTTCAAAACTGACTGAAGAGATCCAAGGATTAAAGTCTGTATGTGAAGAGCTAGCCAAACTTAGAGAATGGCATTCTACTTTACTTGAATCTTTTAAATCTCTTTTTGAAGAATGCGAATCTCAAAAACTAAAAATTGCTAGTGATCTAAAGCTTATCAGTTCACTTTATTCTAGTACTAGCAAAGTTTCAGAAGCCCTGAGTTTACAAAGAGATCCATCTGATAATTCAGGACTAGGTTTTTCAGAAAATAATTTGAGCAATCATGCATCAACTTCTGAAACTAGAAACATTTCTAATCATCACTTTAAGAAGGATTCTAGAAGTCAAGCTGTTAGGCAGATGAGTAGTCTGTATGGACAAAGACTCCTTAGTGGCCAATCAAGATAAAGGGGGAAAGTCAGTTTCAAACTGACTCCAGTACCCAAGCTTAAAAAGGTTTTGACCTATAAGTCAAACAAACCTGAGATGAAGTCCACTATGCCTAAGAATTGGGTGAAGAAGATTGTTCCTAATGCAAGGAAACCCACTTCAGCAGCTAAAACTGAACTTTATAGAAAGTCAGTATCATTTCCGAATTCTAGAAATTCGAGGTTCCCTACTCATAATTCGTATGAGAAGAGAACTTATCCGTATAGGAAAGACACCTATACGAGGTCCGAGTCCAATCATTTTTCTTGTTTAATGACTAGGAAGACTGTACACCCCGGACTAGGTTTTCGAGAACCCAACCCAAACTTAGCTTCAAGAAACTCAGTTTCTGGGAAATCAGTTCCTAGAAATTCGATTTAAAGAAACTCAATTTCTGGCAAGGCTTCACACACGCACTCCATTCCTTCAAACATACATATAAATTGCATTCATTATTTAAAAAGGTAGGGAAAGGGAGAGGAAGTTGTGACACCTAGGTTTAAGGTGAAGCAAGTATGGATTCCCAAAGGATGGATCCATAAGACTAATCCTGCAGGACCTGCAGAAACACGGGTACCTTTAGTCTAACCTTATCTATTTTGCAGGTACATGGTCACCAAAGTCAACTCAAATAGAAGAAAAGAGCCTGGATTTTGGACAGTGGTGAATGGATTCGTGAACTAAATCACGAAGTCCGTTTGCCAAGGATCGTTATATGGAATATAAAAAATAAATTGCTATGCCTATGAACAATCCTAGCATGCTCCTATATTATTATGCATAAGAAGGTTTATGCGGAATACCAGGATTGATGAACTCTGAAGAACGCGTGCGCGGAGATGCCCTTTGATCTTTCCCACGCACAAAGATTTAATTTCCTAACAGATTGAGGAAATAAATCTATGAAAATAATAATGATATTTTCGAAAAACAAGGAGAGAGAGAAGAAGAAAAATCCTCCTGATTTGATCTTCTGATCTGTATCCCGACTCGATCTGAAAATCTGGTGAAGATTCTCTATCAGATCCCTTACCCGGTTGAGAAGCAGAATTTCCTCCTCGTTCTCAGATCTTAGTTGATCACTACAGCTCCCAAAACTGGTTTGCTGTGTGCAACTTATGATCTTGTGGTGTGGTGAGATCTGAGGAACTGAGGCCTATTTATAGGAAAATACTGGACTCCTATTGGGCTTGAGTTTCATGGGCCAGACCAGGGACCAAAATGCAAATAGCAAATAAGGCCTATCAATTAATAAATTCCCATATTCAATCCAGAATATAATTAATTAATTAATTAATATTGATTCATTCCACCAGAGAATCAATACTGTCCTACCTATTTGCTACCACGTTTTGAGGTACGGGTTGCATGGGCTCTGTATATCCCCACATTTAAGGTTACAGACATTCGTTAATTAATTTAAGCTCTGACAAGCTATTTAATTAATTAACATCTTATATTCATGAATCAATCCACTCAAACCTTTTCACTTATGCTTGAACTTAATCAGCCTGCAGGACTTAGCATAACGAACCTTTTGAGCTGTTCAGGGAATGTCACCATCCTATACTGGATGTGGTTACCTAGTTCCAGTACCAGACAGTCATACACAAACTGCTATTACCCAAGATACAGATATACAAGCTCAACTAGAGCCTTTCACTGCAACTCAAAGTAATACACAATCTGCATATACTTCTGTACCTTCATTTAGGCTTAGGATCTCGTCAAGACATATAGATCTAGATTCTTTTAGTGTCAGATAAAAGAATCGATCTCGACTTAGGTCCTTATCAATGTGTGCCCCACACCAGCATACCAAGCCATCCAAGATAAGATGCTTATTACTGCGTATGCTGCAGCCTACACCGACAGTTTATCCTAGAACTGTCTCAGCTGTGATATCTATTTATATCTTGCTAGGTCTAACAATCCATATGATCTTCCGTGATCTTCTACGCACCGTATGATCTCCCTATCGACGAGATAAGAGGATAATTGCGTTTGCAACACATGTTTGTTAATTCAGACAGGAGATGAACATGCAACATTTATGATTCCCAGTATATTAACCAATCGACCTTGTACATAATATACCAATCATAATGATTTCAGTATATAAATCCATCAAGTGGATGTTCTGCCCACATGACCGAAGAAAGAAATCTTCTCTCAAAACTGAAGATGTCAAGAGGACCACTAGTCAGTTTTGGAGATGACTCAAAAGGAAGAGTAATCGGTAAATGATGCTTAGAGAATAATGGAATCACCATCAACAACGTATCCTTAGTCACCAACCTCAATTACAACTTGCTGAGTATCAGCTAGCTTATCTAATCTGGGTATGAGGTGACTTTTGCCAAAGAAGACTATTTGACCAACGACAAAGACTCCAAGGAGACTGTGCTTAAGGGTATAAAGAAAGGTAGTCTCTACTTTGAGGAATGGGAGAGCGGGAAGCCTGACACGTGCCTTGTCGCAACAAACTCATCTTAAGAAGGAATCAACTGGCTATGGCATAAGAGGCTTAGCCACCTGAATTTCCAATCGATCAAACACTTAGCCAAGCACAAGCTTGTGGAAGGCCTACTGCAAGTCAGATTCAAGAAGGAAGAAGGTGTCTACAGAGCGTGCAAGATGGGAAAACAAACCAGAACTTTATTCAAGAATCAAACCATCACAGCAAGCACGGATAGGATCCTCGAACTACTTCATATGGATATATTCGGACCAGTCAAGCCGCCTACCATTGGAGGAAAAAGGTTCTCTCTTGTTGTGGTAAATGACTACTCGAGGTACACATGGGTAAGGCTGTTGAAGAGCAAGGACAAAGTGAACATTCAACTTCCAGAGCTCATCCTTCAAGTGCAAAACAACAAGGTATTCACCGTCAAGAGAATCAGATCTGACAATGGGACTGAGTTTTGCAACGGTCCTCTGATGGATTTTTGTGCTGATGCTGACAGTGCTCATGATAAGTGAGCTCCAAGAATGCCCCCGCAGAATGGTCTTGCCGAGCGTAGAAATAGAACACTCAAGGAGGCAGTGAGGACTATGCTTGCTGAAGCTGACTTAGGAGAAGACTACTGGGGAGAAGCATTGATGACGGCGTGCGATACTCAAAACATAAGTGCTATTAATAGTCGCCATCACAAAACCCCGTACGAAGTCTACAATGGTCGTAAGCCTTCTATAGTTCATTTTCGTGCTTTTGGTTCTCCATGTTACATCCATAACAATGGAAAGTCTAAGTTGAATACTTTCAGTTCCAAAGTGGATGAAGGTGTGTTCCTCGGGTATGGACACCCTTAATACAAGGGATACCGAGTACTTAACAAGACCACGGGACTTGTGGAAGTAACATGCTCTGTTGTTTTTTATGAGTCTATTTTAGTGCGCAGGACCTTAAAGGACTTGGAACTTAGTGATTATGAGGTCAAGAATGGCTGTGAGAAACTCAGTTCTGATAAAGAAGATTCACATTAAATTTCTCATGCCAGATCTGTAAATGACCATCCAAGTACTCCAGAGGACCAGGCCGGTGATGCTATGGACCTTGCTGAGGCCATTTGTTTACTAATGATTACCGCAAGCATCAATCAAGGGGAACCTCAGGAGATCAAGACAGAGCTCAGTATGGAGGCCAAACTTAAACAGAGTTTCCTACCCAAACTGACTTACCATACGATGGAGATGTTCATCCTGAACAAGTTCAACCGACAGTGTGTTAAGAAGACCAAGGAATGTAGATCGTGGAAGTCACCACTAGAGAAGGAGACTCCAATCCAGGTGATGAAGATCAAGTTCCTATTCCAGACGATATAGCCATGGTGGAATCAACCTTAGTTCAAGTTCCAGTATCGGGAGCAAATATTACTGAGTATCCTGGAGCATTCGTACAACCTGTTGAGATTACTCATCTCTAGAAGCCGAAATGGTTGAGACATCATCCCGAGGAGGCCGTGCTAGACAATGTAGATAACTCAATTTGCAAAAGACAAGGAAGCACATTGCTTACTTGTTTTATATCTCTAAAATCAAAACCTACGAAGATTGGGGATGCTCTAAAGTCAACTGACTGGATCAACGCCATGCAAGAGGAGCTTGCTGAGTTCAAAAGAAATAAAGTTTGGTACTTCTTGGATCGACCAAATCATCAGTTAGTTATCCACACCAAATGGGTCTACAAGAACATGAGAGATGAGACAGGAAATATAGTAAGAAATAAAGCAAGGCTAGTAGCAAAGGGGTATGCTCAATGTGAAGGGATCGACTTCGAAGAGACTTTTGCTCTAGTGGCCAGACTTGAAACTATTCAACTATTCCTTGCTTATGCCGCTCAACAACTTAACAGTCTTCCAGATGGATGTGAAGAGTGCCTTTTTGAATGGGGAGCTCAAAGAAGAAGTATATGTGGAACAACCCCCAGGCTTTGAAGAAGGAAATCAAGTTTATAAATTGAAGAATGCTCTCTATAGGTTAAAGCAAGCACCCAGAGCTTGGTATGAGACACTGTCTCAGTTTCTCCTCAAGAATGGTTTCTAAAAAGGCAAAATCGACACAACGATGTTTAGGATCAAGGATGGATCAGACATCCTTCTAGTGCAGATCTACGTCGATGATATTATATTCGGATGCAGAAACTTGAAGATATGTGAAAAGTTTGCCAACTAATTCAAAACGACTTCCAGATGCGCATGATGGGTAAACTGACTTATTTTCTGGGTCTTCAAGTAATTCAGTCTGAAGGAGGAATCTTCATCAACCAGAAGAAGTACACCAAGAACTTGATCAACAAGCTTTGCCCAGAGAAGACCAAGCCTTTAAGGATTCCTATGAGCCCAAGTGCTCAAATTGATCTTGATGAAGAAGGCGAAGCAGTCAACCCAACCATGTACAGAGGCATTATTGGGTCGCTCCTATACTTAACTACTAGTAGACAAAATATTTCCTACTCAGTTGGAGTATGTGCGAGGTTTCAAGCCAATCCTAAGAAGTCGCACATAGAGGCTGCCAAAAGAATACTTAAATGCCTCAAAGGGACAGAATCCTTAGGTATTTGGTATCCAAAAACTGATGAGCTTATTCTAAACGCTTTTTCAGATTTAGATTTTGGAGGATGTAGAATCGACAGGAATAGCACAAGTGGAACATGTCAGTTTTTAGGTCACAAGCTTGTAAGTTAGTTCAGCAAGAAGCATCACTCAGTCGCCACGTCAACAACCGAAGCTGAATATGTTGCTGCTGCAAGCTGCTGTGCTCAAGTGCTTTGGATCAAGCAACAATTGCTCGACTATGAAGTTAAAACTGGGTGTGTGCCTATCTACTGTGATAATGGCAATGCAATGTGCATCACAAAGAACCTAGTTCACGATTCCAGAACAAGCACATCGACAAAAAACATTAC
The DNA here is from genome assembly GCA_026898455.1 of Plectranthus barbatus. NCBI lineage: Eukaryota > Viridiplantae > Streptophyta > Magnoliopsida > Lamiales > Lamiaceae > Plectranthus > Plectranthus barbatus. The sequence goes on from JAPKLW010000319.1 coordinate 417,146, forward strand.
TTCATCAAAGATCATGTCGAAAAGAAGGACATGTCCGTAGAGTACATTTGAACTAAAGATCAACTTGGGGACATCTTCACCAAACCACTCCCAGTGACCAGATTCAAGGAGCTTTGCATTAAACTTGCTCTATTGGAGATCGACGAGATTCTTATAGAAGATGAGTGAATGCTGAATAAAATTGAGTCCGAACTCTCAGTTTTGCTCATATTCTCCCATACTCACAATTGGTGTCACTAATACAATTCACTAGAAAGGAATTTAACGGGAAACGAAAGTTGGAGACAGATCAACTGCAGATTAAAACTAAGTTCAAACTCTCAGTTTTACAAACTTGGCGTGTTACTCAGTATGAAGACTTCATGCTTACTCAATCATTGAAGAATATTCTTTCAATTAGTGTCCACGCAACACAATATGAAGTTCTTCACATAGCCAAGAGCAGAAAACATCGTTTCCAGAAACGTCCACATAGGAAGTCGGAACTTACTTCAATTAACTTTCCACATGAAGGACAAGTTCTCAGTATATGCTACCACATTGAGTAATTTCTTTGAATCCTGGTGCAATATACTGACTTGTTGAAGAGAACCAAGTTTTGGCTTCAACGCTTAGTGTTTTTTAAGGACGTATGCGGAAATAAACTGAGTTCCAACTTTTAGTTTAGAAACTAATTCTTAGTCAGTACAGAATTTCAAAAGGCGGGATTTCAAAATCCAAAGTTTATCGTATCCAATACGACACATTTATTGCCAAACAGGATGCAATGACCTCGCTCAAGCCACGTGGAAAGGCACCTTTTCAAGTCAGATCAGTCACAAACGATCTCAATCGATGACTTGTCTCAGCCATTGATCCTGTGTCTATTGCCTCACTCACAACCATTCGATACACCTCTTTTTTCCATATTTATTCATTTGACAAATCGATGGTTAAAGACTTTATCACTTTGCCATTTTCATCTTCTAAAAAATTTCCAAACCCTCATATTTCTTGAAATTTCTCTTCGCATTCAATCCTTCAACACATATTCCTTCATTTATTGCCAATCATATTTTACTAGTCATGGCTCCAAAGAAATCAAAAAGATCACAAACGCCAGCTAAGGTACCATGCACTTCAGGACAAGAGCATCAACCTCCTTTCGAATACTTTGATAGACCATATTCAGAAGTAGTGAAGCTATTTCATTCTGACCCCAAGAAGCTTTCACCAGAACAGAGGAGGGCGGCTCAAGTGATAAAGGAGAAAATCTTATACATCGACGACTTAAAGGACGACTGCCCTGACATCAAGAAGTTGGGTCACAAACTTTTACGGGAAAACTTGGCCTACTTTCTACGGGCTCGACCAAGAAGTTTTCATCCATTCCTTGTGGCAGAGTTTTATGCGAATGCCGTCGTTGACAAGAACCAGAGATTCTTCACCACACATGTGGAAGGTACTGAAATCCTCGTCTCTCCTTGCTCAAGGAAATGTTCAATCTTAGAAATAGAGGGACAAAGGTTCATACTTATCGTCAAGGAGTCGATAACGAAAGACTCTGGGAGATAATGAAAGAATATTAGAACAAGTGGAAGCTTGATGATGTCCTCACACCGATCAAGGTGAATCACTAGACAAATGAGTTTGACATATTCTACAAGTATCTTGCGGACATCGTCATTAGAATGCTACAATGTGAAATGAGGTCATTTTCGGAGATGAGCAAGAAGAAGTATTCTCTTCTTATGGCTATTGATGATGGGGTCAAAGGTGACTGGGCATCATTTCTTTTTTAAAGGCTCCTGGATTATGCTGGAAGAACAACCACAATAGAGCAAAATGGACATTTCTCTATTGGTGTGCGTTTTGGTTGAAGATCAGTTTTCTACTTGAAAGATTGCTACTAGTGGTGGATGACGGTGAAGGTACTCCTTTCTAATGATATCATTCCATTTAAAGAGGAAGTGGGTGAGCCCACTGTAACAGAAGACAAAGATGATAATGATAATGGTGATGAAGAAGGAGAAGGAGAATAGGAAGTTGAGTCTGCTGCTCAACAAGAAGAACACTTGTAGAAGGTCTTGGAGGATCTTCCACACTTAACGAAACTTGGTGATGAATCTTCTCAACAGACAAGGAAAAGAAGAAGGTTGGTCCTTACATTTGGGAATGAAGGACCTTCTCAGCAATCTCAGACACAATCAAGACCAGTTCAAGAGGCTCACATTTATGGAGGTCGTATTTCTATACCTATCCCAACTAAGCCCTGCACAGAGTCAGTGCAACCCCTAATTTGGAGAAAGCGATGACGGGAGGAGGAAGCGTCTGAAAAGGCAAGGAAAAAGGTGGAGAAACCTTTGCCAGGCAGCAGATCATCTTTCAAGAACAGGAATAGTCTGCTCGACACATTGTGGATGTTATTGTGAATCTTGATCCAGAAGAAGAAGAAGAAGAAGATGATGTTGTAATTATTGGAGAACAACTGATCCAAGAATGTGGTGAAGGGCAGGGACATGAGACAGGATCTGCTCATTTAGAAGAGGTGGATGAGGAGATTGAAGTAGAGCAACCACCTCATTGGTTTGCTTTTCAACATGTACCAGAGAAGGATGTTGTAATACATGCTGCGGAGATTGTTGTTGACCATGCTCAAAATGCTGCAGAGTAGGCCATGCAGGGGAGAACAGATCAAGAAAGCAATTTGCAGGCGAATGCACTTATTTTTGAGCCTAATCAAGAACGTGAGCAAGAGCTATCCAATAGGTCACAGTCAGCGATGGAACAAGATCCCAGGAAAGGGAAGGGTCCTATGATCGAGCAAGGAGAGACCTCTACTCATGCCGACTACCCCACGTTGCCACAACCTAAGTCAGAGCAACCCAATAAAGAGTTTGGAAATGATGACAATGTCGATGTTATGAGCACATTCTCTAACGAGTTCGCTTTGTCTTTTCGCTCACTGGATGCTGAGGAAGTACGCGATCTTGCACTTACAGAGGAACTTACTTTTTAGCAAGACATTGAAGGAGTTTGGCGAAGACATCCCTGTTGGTTTCCGATCAGAGTGTTGATAGTTGCAGTGGAATGCTAATAATGTCTTGCACTTATCTTGCTAAGGTCACGACTTAGCAAGTGTTTATCAAATGTATTTAAGCTCGAATATTTGTTAGATTTACTTCAAGTTATACTGCAACACTTGATGTGTTGAGTTTAAAAATGAGCAATAAGTAACGAAATAAAAGCAGTAAATGAAAACGAGATTTATAGTGGTTCGAACAGCTGTTCTACGTCCGCTCTTCAGTCCTCTTAACTGAAAATTCACTATGATTGATTACAAGGTCAGGTTTGATCTCTCACATTGAGCAGCTCCTCTATCTGGTCAGCGCGCACCTTCAAGCACCTCGGTCTTCAATCTTCACTTTGACACTCCTTAGAGTGAGGAAAAATCTCCATTCTCCTCGGACGTCGACCTTGGGAATTTTATAGTTCTTCGCAGAACCTTTTTTTTTTTCAACAATAGCCCTTGATAATCACTCTTGCAGAACAAGGTGACTGCTAGATCCTTTCTAGGATAGAAAGAATCCCAAGATAACCTTAGAAGAGAACTTCAAAGGTCTCGAGCTCTAAATTCGAAAGCTTACGCAAAGCCTCGATAAAATGAATGCTCGGATATTCTAGAACAAGGTGACTGCTAGATTGTTTATAGGATAGAAAGAATCCCAAGATAACCTTAGAAGAGAACTTCAAAGCTCTTGAGCTTTAAATTCGAAAGATTATGCAAAACCTCGATCAAATGAATTCTCGGATATGAGTTCGCATGAGTTTGAGAGTATTTGAATTGTTTAAGTTCTCTAACTTTTGAACTACCACACTCTCTATTATAAACTTGGCGAACCTCTCTTGCTCTTCGCGAAATCATCTAGTTATAGGCAAATATTCAAAGGTCTGTTTGAATCTTGTCCATTAGAAACATAGTATCTGCTCGCCAGTCTCTGTCCTTCTTTTTTTGCGACGTACAAAGACTTTTCAGATCTCCTTCGTCTTTGATTGTCGTTCTCCTGATTTTAGCCGTCTTTGTCAGAACAAATTTTTGAGTATGGATCTGGAAACTTCCTTTTTGTCAATTGATTATCATTCCTTTTGATTTGTCGAGTCTCCATGTGATTTTGGATCCTTCTGTTTCATGACTCCGTATTGAATGTTGATTGCTGTCATGCGTTAACTGGCAGTTGGTAGTCTGTTGATATCTCAGCAGTCCTGCTGAGATTCAGCAACATGCTTGCTCTACTCCTTCAACATTCCGTTAAGTGCTTCCAGCATTCTTCATGTTTTTGCTAGCTTTTTCGATGTTTGCTAGCTTCTTTAGCAATCTTCATTCTTGCTGTCTCCTTCAGCATTTTCTTTCCATTTGCTTGAGTCTTCTAGCATACTCCTTTGAGCTTTGCTTATTCTTCAGCAAACTTCGATATTTTCTTCTAGTTCTATTACAACTCGAATAAGAATATCCTATACAAGACTTTTTATTATTTGACACAATTCTAAGTTGCTAGAAACTAAATCGAGTAAGCTTTGATGCACCAAAACAAAACTACATACAACTGAGATCAAGGGGTTATAAAATTTCTAAAATATTCCTAACAATTTCCCCCTTTTTGGTGCGATCAAAGCCCTAATTCTAACTTAGTCCTAATTCTAATTTACTGATCATGGGAAAGCTAATTTATGAAATTACAAGATATTCCTAGCAATTCTATTCTCAGCATATCAACTCCCTTAGACTCAGTATCATTCAGATATGTTTCCCCTCAAAATATAAAGGGTATTGCTCGATTAAAAATTTTGTTCAAGTAAATGGCTTTCAAATTTGCAATCAGATAAGCATAGAGCGCATTCACACATAATACAGATCAACACATAGGAACTTATCACATACACCCAAATAGTCCAAGCAGTTTACTGATTACACTGAATGTGTAAGTTCAGCTATGACAATCAAATTCAGAGTTGGACAATGAGGTGTTGTCATCAACCTGGGTTAGTTTCCATTAAAATTTTTGACGATAGAGTGCAGGAAACAAACACCCAAATCAAGGTTCAAAAGTTTTTACCGGATAATAGTATGATATGGAAGGATTACTTCTTGGTTGTCAAGGAGTCTGAATCAGAATCTTTAGCGCTTGAGGAGCCGATGGTTTTCTTCAGTTTTCTGGGAGTCTTGGTTGTAACCTTCATGAAGTTGTCCATCAGGGTTTCTAGTTCTTCCCTTCTGATCCTCTCCCTTTCCTCTTTCTTTCTTCGTTCATCCTTCTCTTCTTCTTCTTGATGTCTTTGCAAGTCTTCCTCCAGTTTTCTGCGTGCTTCGAGGTGCCAGATTCTTTTTTCATCTTCTTTCCGCCGCTCTGTTTTTTTGCCAATCTCTTCTCTTCCCCCTCTTTGATCGCAAACAAAAGATCAGTGGAGAAGGTTTCAAAGTCGTCCTGCAGAGTCTAGCGAATTTCTTCCTTGGCCTCGCTCACTTAGGTTCGCACTTCAATTTGCACGATAGACACAACCTGCTCTTCAGTTCGCTTCTCAACCATAGCATGAATGAACAACTGGAGGTCCTTCTCAAAAGTACTAGAGCTCAGAGGCTCAACTATCATTGCTGGGGGCTTCGTAGATATCACCATGTGATTTGAAGTGGTAAGAATGTTAGCAGTGGTTGTCATTGCCTGTGATGGATTAGCAGTTGGATCAGCATCTTCTGCTGTAGTAGGTTCATTCTCTTGAACTTGTTCTTCTTCAGCAGCGACTAGAGAGGGAGGCCTAAAGCTATCTACCCGAGGTGGGATATTGTCCAACGTGATTAGTATCCTCTCCCTGAACTCCATCATCTTCCTATGATCCTCTGTTATCTTCTGTGCAGGTTTTTATTCTATCAGTCTTGCGTGCAACTCAACAGCTGTAGTCATCTGCCTTCTTGTTGCGGGGGATTTGAATGTCTGTGTGAATGAGGGTGAATCAACAATAGCGTACTCAGATGCAGGTAGTGAGCGATATCCAGTGATTGCTCGGTGAGACTTTATCTTTTGAAGCCTGCCAACTACTTGCTTCTCAATGTACTGCCATTTGGATATCTGATCTATCCAATCATTTGACCATTCCTCCTCACTTCTCCAGTAATTTAGACCCATTCTAGCCAACATGATTGCGTGGTCTTCATTGTGTAGTTCATGGGTGGCATAGTCGTATAATCTCCACCTTTGGAACTCTATCTTCAACCATTCAAGATCGAAAGACCCTTCTGTGAATTCAACGACATAAGTGGTCTTAAGTTCTTTAGCAATTTGGGGTTCAATGAACACACATATTTCCTTCGCCTATGAGATGAGTTCGTCGTTCTTCTCATCCTTCACAGTGACGGGAGGGCACCCTTTTAGGATCAAATTTGTAATAGGTTTTGTTGAATCAAAGCCTTAGCATTTGGTCGATCATTGCTTAATTCTAGCATAGTCTAGCAACTCTTGTAATGTCCTGTATAGGCTAAGTATTGAGTTGTAATATATTAGGTCGCTAGAAGTATTTCTAGCATAATGCTAGAGAAGGCTAACACTTGCTAGAAGTCAAAGAGATAGCATTATGCTGAGGAGTCAGCATTCGATAGCACATAGCAGATTGCTAAAGGCATTAGCAATCCGGTCGAAGGAATCAGGAATAAAAAGAACAACTGCTAAGAAGTCAACAGTCCGATACCTATCTAGCAGATTGCTAATGAAAGCTAGCAGATCGATCAGAAGGAGCTTAGCAAAGCAAGACAACTAACAACGACTGCTACACTACTGTTCTGACAACCGTACGTGCAAGGACAAGACTTTCCTGAAATAGGTCAAAAAGCACTGTACGAAGCCAGAAAGGATGGTGAAAGTCGAACCACTCCTGGACAAGGAACCGTTGTGTCTAACGGGTATGGAGATTCAAAGTTTGAATCTCCAGGTATAAAAGACAAGTCTAGAAGTGAGAGACGATAACTGCTCATTCAATACACGAACACACTCTCAAGAAATTCCTAAGACAAAAACAAAAAGCTAAAGAGTAGTCAGTTGAAAGCCAACATTCAAAAGATATTAAAAGCCTTCAACAACCAGAGTGTCCCTATTGATTATCTGACACTCCATTGAAGAGATTCCTTGACTTTGATCAAGATTCTTCAATCATTGGGATACCTTCCTTTATTGGAAGCATCCAACAGTCAATTCTCTGAAAAGGTTTTGACTAGGACGGGCATCTAGCCGCAATCGAAGTAAAGTTCGGAAGGAACTATAAATCTTCCATAGTAGCAAAGATGAGTTTTATGAAGGTGTGCCCTTGACTCTGCCAGAACTACGCATGAGGAGTTCGGAGTAATGGAGGATAGTCGTGAAGTAGCCGGGTTGAAAGTTCACTACCTACTTTACCTGAGAGGCGAATCCTTATATTCCGTATACTTACTTAGTGAATTCTTAGCGTTTCGGCTAAGGAGTGGACGTAGATCTTTTGATCAAACCACTATAAATACTGTGTCGTTATTGTGTTTACTGTTTGATTGCTTAATATATGACTGTGATTTAAAACCTAGCAACGAAGTTGCTAGCGTATATTTGCAAGAAAAACCTAAGTAAAGTCGAGTTAAACAATCTTTGAAAAGAACTTAAAGTGCAAGTGAACGTTTAAATCTTCCGCTGCTATACATGTGAGTATTGTGTTATCACCATGACGACTCTGATCTCAGGGACCAACAAGTGGTATCAGAGCAGGAGGTTGAAAGACCGACTGCTTCTGAGTCGCTTTAAGACCTAGATCTTAGATTTCCTTGCACTCTCACTCTATTTTTTCTTGTTTATCTAGCTCAGGTGAAGTATACCAAGATGTCTAATCACGTTCTTCCCAAGTACAACAAGGAGAAGTTCGAGTCCTGGAAGACGCTGGCCATGATACAACTCCAAAGTATCCATCCGGAGATGAGAGATGTGCTGGAGAAAGGTCCTATAGAAATCATGAAGGTCAATACCTCAGTAACTCCACCTGCTGAAGGTCAACCATGTCCAGAGATGGTACCAAAGCCCTATGAGGAATGGACGTTGGATGATAAGAAAAGGGGTCAGCTGGAATACGTGGCTATGAAGTTAATCATTGATTGCCTACCCCCTTTGATGGCTGACAAAATCCTAGATTACAAAACAACCAAAATAATGTGGGAATATGAGTGCGAATGCTCTCAGGAAACTGAGCAGATGAAACGTAATAAACTACAAGTGGCTGTGGACAAATATGAGTCATTCTTAATGATTCCTGGAGAAACCATCCAATTCATGGAGGAAAGATTTAATACAATTGTTGGTGAGCTAAAAAATGTGGGCAAAAGCTATGTTAATGGGGAGATGAACAATAAGATAATATCCAAACTCTTCCCAAGGAGTGATTGGTTTGTCAAGATGACAAGCCTAAGTGAGAAGGATCTCAGTCAGATGTCGACTGCTGAAGTGTTTTCACAGCTGAAAGCTCATGAGTTCATCATCCAACAATCAAAGAAAAATGAGGCCGCTATGGTACAAACTACTCCATCAAATGCTGGAAATCATGAGGACTTGGCGTACATCATCAAGAAAGATGGACACAAGTGGAAGTCGCCCAGAAAGCCGTTCCACAATCAAGAGAGATCAACTCCAGCAGCAACAACCAAAGAAGTTCATTCAACTTCTAGCTCGCATTGTGAAGATCAAAAGATCAGCGAGTTGGAGGAACAGATGAAAAAGTTCCAGAGGTTGATCCTAGATGCTAAAGCTGAAAAGGAAGCGAAGCTAGCCTCAACCCAGCGCTCATCTGAAAAGATGCCCAGGACGTACTTCGAGTGTCAATCCCCTGATCACCTAAAACATGAGTGTCCGAGGGTGAGCCCAGAAGAGAGAGAACGTCTCCGTCAGAGATTTGAAAGGAGAGCCGTTCGAGCAGTAACCAAGGTGTTGCTGACAAGGATAGAAGTGACAGATATTCCTGATAATGAAGAGGAATACTATCCCACTGATGAGGAGGAAGAGGCATTGATGGTTCTAATGGCGAATATCGTGGAGGATGCCGAACCAGTTGCTGATGCTGAGCAACCGACTGAATCAGCTCTAGCAGTCGATAATTGGGAGGTAATCTCTACTATTAATACTTCTAGCTCAACATGCATGCAAGAATCGGAGGATTCTTTTTTTGGATTCTGAGGAAGATTATCTAGCAAAGCTTTCTATAGAACTTTCCAAAGTTTACTGTTTAAAGAATGCTATAGTGAAAGATAATGCCTCACTTAAATATAAAGTTCAATCCTTGACCGATGAAGTCGAAAGACTAAGGTCTGACAGTGAGGAGCATTTATAACTCAGGGCTGAATTCTTCAAGCTATCTGAAAACTTTCAAAATCTTGAGAAAGAGAATTTGATTTTGAGAAATAAGGCTAATGAGAAGTGTATTTGCGCATACACGACGAGTTAGGATATTTTAAATAGCCTGGTTAGCCAACAGAGACGTCATGCTGACCGATCTGGAGTTGGGCACAGTCGTAACAACAATATTGAAACTTCGAAGCGGAAGAAAGATATTACCTTTATTTCTGCTAGAAAGTTGTTCCCCGATGGTAAAGGCAAGGATAAGATGACTGCTGAATCATCCACTACTAGAATGAATGCTATGCAGACTGCTCAGAGTGTCAAGCGGAATGCTAGACCTCAGCAGAGTGTCAAGCGGAACGCTAGACCTCATCAGAGTGTCGAGCAGAATGCTAGACCTCAGCAGCGTGTCAAGCATAATGCTAGACCTCAGCAAGGTGTCAAGCGAAATGCAAGATATCAACAAAATGCTTATCAGAAGTCTGCTAGACAGATCTATTCAGCAGAATCTAGGGTAAGGGCTGAGCTTTATGTTTCCAATGCCAGGAAGACAAATCCTATCCTTGCTAGGGGTTGACAGATTAATTATCATTTAGTAAGACCCCAATACCATCATTACACATCACATAGGAGGAACACCTATGTGAGGCCTAAGTCCAAATATTCTCGATATCAAAGGACTATGAAGGCGAAGAAGCACATCACTCCACCTCATGCACAACATCTTAAACATGCATATCCAAAAGTCGAAAAAGGTTATAAAAGTGATATCAAGGAGAAAACCTTGAAGATCACTAAGATGTGGGTTCCGAAAGGAACGATGGTTCAAGCTAATCCTGCAGGACCCGACGCTAAACGGGGACCTAAATAAACTTGATTCCTTTTGCAAGATCAGGATCCAAGTTCAAAGACATCAAACATATCTAATGAATGGATCCTTGATAGTGGCTGCTCCGCACACATGATGGGGAATGAGGAGTTATTCTCAGACATCCAAAGAATTTACTGTGGCCCCAAAGTCAAGTTCGGAGATAACAACGAAGGAAAATTTGTAGGAAGAGGATGCATCGAGCTAAATGGATTAAGGATTATCAACGTAGCGCTCGTATCCAACCTCAAGCACAATCTACTGAGCATAAGTCAACTATGCGAGAATGGGTACAATGTATCTTTTGTCAATACTAGTTGTTCTATTGCTGACAATGTTACGGGGGAAGTGAAGCTAAGAGGCATCTGCAAGGGTGGCCTATACATTGTTGACTGGCAAAGCGGTCAACAACATTCATGCTTCGTAGCATTGAACAAAGAAGAAACAACATGGTTGTGGCTCGTTGTAGGTCAAGAATAAGCTCGTTGTAGGTTTGCCAGCTGAGACTTTCCGCAAAAAAGGCGTGTGTAAAGCATGCCTGCAAGATAAGCAGATCAGAGCATCATTCAGATACAACCCGGAGAAGGCCACTTCAGAAAGACTCCTAGAGCTTTTGCACATGGATCTATTTGGCCCAGTCACTCCACCCACTGTAAGTAAAAAGATATATACACTTGTGGTTGTGGATGACTACTCCAGGTACACGTGGGTTCGCTTACTAAGAACCAAAGACGAAGTAAAGGTCATCCTACCAGAGCTAATCCTCAAAGAGCAAAATAGCAAAGAATTTACAGTTAAAAGGATTCGTTCTGATAATGGGACGGAGTTTTGCAATGGAGTTCTGATGGATTTCTGTGCCGAAGCTGGTATTGCACATGAGAAGTCCACTGCTAGGACCCCCAACAGAATGGTCTAGCAGAAAGAAGGAATCGAACGTTGAAAGAAGCAGTGAGGTCTATGCTAGCTGATTCCGGATTGACTGCTAAGTATTGGGGCGAAGCAGTCATGACAGCATGCTACGCTCAGAATAGGAGCGTGATCACTGGTCAATTCAACAAGACTCCGTATGAGATGTACACCGGTCGTAAACCTTCTATCTCTCATCTACTTGCTTTCGGTTCAACATGTTATATCCACAAAAACAGAAAGTCGGAACTTAATACTTTCTTGCCTAAATCTGATGAAGGTGTGTTCCTTGGATATGGGCACCCTTCTCACAAAGGCTATAGAGTATTAAACAAAACAACCGGAATTGTGGAAATAACATGTAATGTTATTTTTTGTGAATCTACTCTAGTGCGCAGAACTACAAAAGAGAAAGAGGATAGCAATAATGAGACTAATGATGTCCATGGTAAATTGCTCTTAAATTCTTTCAAAAATATGCGTATTGACCAGACTAAGTCTATGAATGATTCAAATCCAAACTAGATGCACACAGTAGGTGACCAGACTGCTGACCAGGCCAGTGATGCTAATGATCATGCTGAGGCCACACCTACTCATCTCAATGATAATCTAGATATCTTGGGATGGCTCGATGATGAAGATGAGGAGATCTCAAAGTCTCCTCCCGATGCTGAAAGAGGTGTTGCTGAAGATCTTGGCAGAGGTGCTGCTGAGATTCCAGTTGCTGAAGTACCCGCTGAGGAGGTTCTTGTTCCTGAAGACCTTGTAGCAGAAGCTCCAGCTGCTGATATTCCAGAAGTTGAAGTATCAGTTGCTGACATTCCTGTTGTTGAGGATCAGACTACTGATAATCTAGATGCTGAGCACCTAGTGGATGCTGAAGGGAATGCTGTAGCAGACAACATTCCAGCAGGAGAGGGAAATGTTGAAGGTCCTGGTGCTGAAGGTCCTGTTCCCATTAGACCTGTATGGCTACGTGCTCATCCCCTAGAAGATGTTCTTGGAGACGTCAACGACCCTTTTCTGACAAGGCAAGGAAACGTCATGCTAGCCTGCTATATATCACATGAAGAGCCTACGAAGGTGGAAGATGCTCTACGATGTCCAGATTGGGTGAACGCTATGCAAGAGGAGCTTGCTGAGTTCACGCGTAATCATGTTTGGGACCTAGTAGAAAGGCCAGAACATCAAAGTGTTATAGACACTAAGTGGGTGTTCAAAAATAAGAAAGATGAGACACGCATGGTAGTCAGGAACAAAGCACGTTTCGTAGCGAAGGGGTACATGCAATGTGAGGGTATAGACTACGATGAGACATTTGCTCCAGTTGCAAGGCTGGAGGCAATCCGGTTATTTCTCGCATATGCTGCACATCACGAATTTGCTATCATGCAGATGGATGTGAAGAGCGCCTTTCTGAATGGTAAGCTCAAGGAGGAAGTCTATGTTGAGCAACCACCAGGCTTCGAGCAAGGAAACCAAGTGTATAGGCTAAGGGTGGCAAATGGGTCGGGTTCGGGTTGGCGGGTCGGTTTGTGACCTGATAATAACAAGCGACACGCCAACCCGAACCCGACCCGTATATTTTCACGGGTCAGAAATCTCAACCCGAACCCAACCTGTTTATTGTCGGGTCGACCCGAAACTGACCCGAAATGACCTATTTAATTATTTTAAAAATTAAAAAAAATGTGTTAATTAATTTTTAAATTAATAAATTGTGATAATTATTTAAAAAATTAAAAAATTGTGTTAACTATTTAAAAATTTTGATTTTAGGCTATATTTTATTTATTAAATTTTTATGTAATTATATTTCATAAATAATAGTAATAATAATTAATATTATTGGTGGGTCAAATGGGTTCGCGGGTCAACCCGAGATTGACCCGAACCCAACCCAAAAATTAAATGGGTTGGACGGGTTGTTCCAAAAATTATATGAGTTGACCCAACCCATTTTTTTCGTGTTGGGTTCGTGTCGGGTTGGAGATTGCCGCCCCTAGCCATAGGCTGAGGAAAGCCCTATATGGTTTGAAGCAAGCACCAAGGGCTTGGTATGGAACCTTGTCCAAGTTCCTGCTATCTAATGGATTTAAGAAAGGGAGGATTGATCAGACTCTCTTTCGCATCGAAGATGAAGGAAATATTTTGCTTGTGCAAATATATGTTGACAACATCATTTTTGGATCAAAGAATCAAGACCTGTGTGATAAGTTCTCCAAGCTCATGACAAGTAATTTTCAAATGAGTATGATGGGGAAGATGTCATACTTCCTTGGACTTCAAGTTCAGCAATCCAGCGAGGGGATCTTCATTCATCAAAGGAAATACACACACGATCTGATTGCAAAATATTGTCCAGAGAAGACCAAGATCTTAAGGATTCCGATCAGCACAACGTTCATAGCTGCTCTAGAGAAGGAAGGTGATGATGTGAATCCAACCCTTTATCGTGGTATTATTGGCTCTTTGTTATATCTCACAGCCAACAGGCCAGACATTTCTTATGCTGTTGGATTATGCGCAAGGTATCAAGCAAATCCTAAGAAGACGCACTTGGACAATGCTAAGCGAATTTTAAGATATCTAAAGTGCACAGAGGGTCTAGGGATTTGGTATCCAAGGTCCGACAGTCTAGCACTGAGTGGCTACTCAGATTCAGACTTTGGAGGGTGTAAGATAGACAGGAAGAGCACCAGTGGAACTGGTCAATTTCTCGTACATAAGCTTATTAACTGGTTCAGCAAGAAGCAACATTCGGTAGCTACGTCGACCACTGAAGCAGAGTACGTAGCAGCTGGTAGCTATTGTTCGCAAGTTTTATGGATTCGACAGCAATTACAGTACTATGGTATTTCTCCTGAAAGCGTGCCGATCTACTGTGACAACAACAGCGGAATGTGCATTACAAAGAATCATGTTCATCATTCGAGGACGAAGCACATTGATATCCGACATCACTTCATTCGAGACCATCAAGAGAAGAAGGATATTGATGTCAGATATATATGCATAGAAGACCAAATTGCTGACATCTTCACGAAGCCATTAGCAGAGACAAGATTTAAAGAGTTATGCATTAAGTTATGCCTTATGGAATTGGACGAGGCTGTGGATGAATGAGCTGCTATTCTCATTCTTTCTGGACTTCTTAGATTTATGGAGAAGATGGAGATTAAATGTATCCCAACTTACATTATTGGTTGCTGAGCCTATCTGCTAAATGAGAGGTCTGCAAGGATAACAACAGAGATGCAGACCCTGCTAGAGAGTTCGAGATGCAGATTCTACTAGACAGTCAGCAGAGTTGGTGGTTCTGCTAGGCAGATAGAAGAGGTATTGACGCTGCTAGGACGTTAGCAGAGGTGCAGACTTTGCTAGGTGTATAGCAGATGTATGGAGTCTACTCAGCAGTTAGCCAAAGCAGAAGTTCGGTATTCTTTTCAGACTTAATCTTTTCAGAAGTTTTTAGTAGTTGCCATGCATATATGAAGGATGTCAAGTTGGTGTGCTGAAGGTCAAAGTTCGGAGTTGTTTGCAAGATTCAAACATATAACATGAAGATACTTCATAGAAAAGAAAAACAGTTTTCATTTCATTAAATATTTTATACAAGGAGGATCTACATCAAAAAGGAGGAAGTGAAAATTACAATGACTTCTATCAAAAGGGGGAACGCGGCCTCAAGGGAAAGAAGTCAGTTTCCCTGAGATTGGAGCGCCAACAGCTATGTCTGGAAACGTCTGCTTCAGAAGCCAACTGAGCTGCATGCCGCAGGGAAGGGGCTCCTTCGGATAGTGCTGGACGCACTCTCGTACGCCCTAAAAAATGAAGGCTACCCAGTCCACCTCCGCCCGATCATCGAAGGCCATCATAGCCTTCCACACCTCCCTTGAGAAAGTCAAGTCATCATGATCGTACCCAACGATCATGTTGTGGATGAAGCGGAACATCACCCGGTGTGCGGTCCGAAGACCGTAAGCAGAAGCCGTTGGGCTAAACTCATACCAGGAAGAATGTTTCCACTTCTCCCACGCCGACCATTCAGGCGCCGTCACTCCTCGAAGGTAGTCCTATATTGAGAGAGGACTCCGATGAAGGCCGAAGTCCTGAGAAAAAGAATCAGGTGTCCATTGGACAAGCTAATTTTGGAAGATTCCATATATAGCGTCCTCCTCGTGAGCGCAGGTGCGGAGGAAGTCCTTGAGGTGAACCTCTTGGAACTGGCGGGGAGTTGTGCAGACGAACCTCTCGAGTCCGTTCTGCCGAACGACGGTGATAAACACTCATTTTGTGCATTTTACTGATGTGGATTTGCTCACT
>JAPKLW010000319.1:432629-458799 GCA_026898455.1 Plectranthus barbatus
ACACTTGCAGCTTTAGCGCATTGCGAAACGCGCTATCAAGTTTTTGGCCATGACTTCTTCGGCCACCATGTAATCTGACTCGTACTCGATGTACAAGCCAGAGTCGTTAAGAATCTGATTTCTTTGGATAGTCACTCCTGGTGGGGAATCCATTTATAAGGAAGGGAAGTGAATTCTTTTGGGAAGATTACAAAGAAGAAAGAAGGTGTAAAGGAAGATAGGTGAGATGAAGGGTCATCACGTAAGACCGTATTTATAAGCATAAAAATGATGTTGTTCTCTCATAATGACTGGCCAAAAAATCTTTCAGAAGATCACGTCAATTCATACTATCTCTCGGAATTCGAAGCATCGTGGAGAGAGAGATCGACAAATATGCATGGAATGTCTAATCGATGACATCAGTGACGAAAGGTGGTCAATCAGCGTAAGGCTCAAGGTACTCATTACATATCATAAATGCTGAGCCAAGTACTCAACCGCTATTATGAGCAGTGCTGACAGGTAGGGAAGGGATGCTAGTATATCCTCTGCTAGCAAGCGGATGCTAAGCTCAAGCACTCGCTGGATTCCACGCTAGCAGTCTGCTGAGCCCAAGCTCTCAGAAATCTCTGTAGACGGGAAGTTTTCAATTCAAATTGATGGGACCCGAAGTAGTGCATTTAATGCGCACAGACGACTACGTCAAATCAGGAAGAGCCACATCAAAAGCACTCAAGCGTTCTTCGGAACATGGGAGACCATACGGAGGGACGTGCTGAATCCGAACCGTTGATTACCTCTAATACGTAAATTTTCCAGCCGTTGGATCCTGGAGTCAGAAAGTATATACACTCAGTCTCATCCATCGTTCAAAACTTTCCACACTTTGAATACTTCTGAATCCCTAGAATACCAGAACCCCCAAAATCCACCACCTTCTCTAAAAAATGTCCAACCCTGAATCATCCAACCCATCTTTGAAGATACCGCAATTCTTTCACAAACCTACTGCGGATGCAACTTTACATGCGCGACATGTACCAGAGTTCACGAATATCGTAACTAGAGATGATATCGACACCTCGATTCCTTATTCTCGGTTAGTCTCTCTTTCCTGGAAGAAGGAACACACTGGACTCTCCGATGCTCAGAGGCGAGCGGCGCAAATAATAAAGGATAGGATTTTGTTCACTCCCTTAGTATCTGAACAATTTCCTCAATGGATTATAAATGCCCTAGTGCATGCACAAGTGGTTGAATACCTTTCCGCAGAACCCAAGTGATTTCGTCCCCACATGGTCTCCGAATTCTATGCAAGGGCCATTTTCGATGCCTATAGGTCATTTACCATCTCTATTTTTGGTACCATCATCACCATAAATGCCAACGTTCTTGCTGCGACGTTTGGGCTAAAGAATTCTGGCGACCGTATCTCCACTTATAAGGTAGTTCAAATGGATGCTATGAAGGAGAAATGGAATGTTTGGAAGAAGCCTGAGACACAGGAGGACCCATCACATCCTTGGAAGGTAGCCACTCCTATACATCAATTTAAGGAAGATTATAGGCTTCTTGCCGAGCTTGTAATAATGATGTTTCAATGTGACGCTGGCTCGTACTCGGAGCTATCCGCCAAGAAATATGCTGTGTTGATGGCTCTTGTGGATGGCATAAATGGCAATTGGGCTCAATTCTTTTTCGAGCGTTGGTTGAACCATGCTAAAAAGAATTTGAAGATCAAGCAAGGCGAGGGAACCTTCACGTCTAATGTCAATTTTGGACTGAAGATAAGTAAGTTCCTAGAGACCATCTTTAGCGAGGAGGAACTTGATGAAGGCGAAGCTCTGCTTTCAACCGATTATATTCCCCTATGGAAGAAGCAAGCTCCTGCTCAACCTACATTGGCAGCGAAGACATCTACTGGAGAGATGGTGCTGCAACCGGCAATTCCTATGACTGCTGAAGAGGTTGCCACTTTAAAAAAGATTGCTGAAACAGAGCAATATTTTCAGAATTTCGAAGAGATTGAGAAACTCTGCCACTTGCCCGATGATCAGATTGAAGAGATCTTAGCCAAGAAACAAGTCGAACAACATGCGCCAGTCCTCGGTACGATCGCAATCCCTATGACTAAGAGGAAACAATTTGACGTTGACATTCCTGAGAAGCCAAAGCATCGGACAAGGCGAAAGCTTGTTCTGACCTCTGAGAAGGAGAAAGTAGAGAGGGAAGCAGTAGAGAAAGCAGCTGCTGACAAGTTAGACAACACTCCGTTATCGGCTCGGAATCTCGAGGAACGTCTCAGAGTGATACGAGAGACAAAAAGGAAGAGAGCTGAGGAGAGAAAGAAAATCGAAATGAAGCAACTCAAGTAGACGATGGATCATATAACATTTGATGCCAGAGACAGAAACTTTGAACAGGTCAAGCAGGCTAATGCTGAGCGAGAAGCCAAGAAAGCTGCTGACCAACCAGCATCGATGTCTCCTACACTGGTGCCAGCAGAGGTAACAAAGGAGACCACTGTTGTTACTAAAGGAAAGGAGAAAGTGGTTCCTGTTGACATCACCTCTCAACCAGCCGCTACTGAGAAGATAGTGCCTGCAGAGGAAGCCCTATCTGATGAAACTTTCACTCAAATGCTTCAACATGGAGCCTTTGATGAATAATCCGCACCAAAAGGCAAAGGATGCATTCCGTTCAGAGATCCGAATGATGAGCCATGCCTCATCTCTGACTTTGATATTGTGCCACACCGCCCTGAAGGTGTTGGCCCCTCCGGTTCACAACAACATGCTGAGCAAGCTGGCAATATCATTGGAAGTGCTGATGCTGAGATTAGCGCTCCCCCTACTAATATTGAGGAAAAGATTCATGATATTGCGGAGAATGCTGAAACTTCAACCGCTGAGTCAGCAGAGACCCAACCGGATCCAGGCTTCATTGATACTTGCTTATCTGAATCTGACTCAGAAGGAGAGTCTGCGGATATCTTTAATGCCAAGACCTTAAATAAAAAGATCGCTGGAACAAATGCAGAGTATCGAGTCCCATTTGTAGGACTTCTTGGTCCAAGATTCAATCTCCGGAGAGTGGCGCAGATATGTGCAGCTACTGACCCAACGGATGAGGTAAACTCTGATCTCTTCCCCATGGCATTTGAGATCGAAGAGTTTGTGATGAATGAAGTTGAGAGAGATATTGCTAATGTCTATTACACTGAGATTGATGAGACCACACCCGAAGAAAATAAATTAGCAGATGAATTCAGGCGATGGAGGAAGTATGATTACATAATGAACCAGCTGTCATTTGAAGAGAAGTTGCTAATGTTTACCTGCAAAGGAGCTAATTTCTGGACAAGTGAGGAAGTCTGGACGAACGATTGGATTGATCAGGTTGCTGGTGCCAAGCAATTCACGGATAAACAAGTATTCGCACGACTCCGTGCTATTATGGCCCACAGGCTGGTTTCTCATTCATCCTTGCCTAAATCCACCTTTGGTCCTGATGGCATCTCCGATGCTAGAATTGAGCTAACAAAGCGTCAGGCACGAACAGCTGCTGAATACAGGCGATGTCAAGCAGAGTTTGAGAAAATTAAGAGGGAAAGCCTGAAGTTAAGGTTGGAAGCTCAAAAGGAAGAGGAAGAAGAGAAAGAGCTTGGGGATGCTGATCGCTGGATTGTCTCTTGTCTGACATTTGATATTCATGAGTTAGTTCAAGAAGAGATAGAGCGCGCTGCTGTAAATGATCAAATCATGAATGGATCACAACGTATAATGAATGAGGAAGCCATATACATGGCTGCCCAACAGAAATTAGAAGATGAACGGTTAGCAATAGAGGCTGTTGAACGTGCTATCGCAGAACGAATTCGAAGTATGGAAGTTGCTCAACAATTATTTGATGAAGAAGAAATCTATCAAGCAGCTCATGGTGCATCAAATGTTGCGTCATAGGAGATTTCCACTGCTGGAAGCCAAGCGGTTACTGAGGATACTGCTAATTCGGATGCAGAGGAGGCAAGTGCTCAAGGACTTGAAATTTCTATTCTTGAGTCTGCTGCGATGACAGTTGATGGTGGTCATGTCTCGAATCCTGAACAAGTAGCAGGGCATGAGATTGCTATTCTTGATACCCCCATAAATGCTGAGCCTGTGCAAGTCAATCTCCAATCCTATGTTGTGTCATTGATCAATACAGCCTTGCACCAACGTGACATTCAGCAAGCTAAGGCGTTTGAAGAAGTCAGGAAGGAAGTTGCTGATGTTTGAGGTGAGGTTTCGTAGGTTAAATCCACAGTCACTATGGTTCAACAGAAGGTTGATCATGTTGAGGAAAAGATCACACACGTAGAAGGAACCGTCTCTGTGGTACAAACCAATGTGGTGGCTCTTAAAGTGGACATTGCTGAGCACAAGGCGGAGACTGCTGCCAACCTCAAATCCTTTTCTGCCACCGTTTTTGATGCGTTCAAAGAGGGGGAAGAACAAAGGATTGCTGAGCAAGCAAGATTGAAGAAGGAAGAAGAAGAGCTGCTGAGAAAAGAGATGGATATCAAGGTGGCACAGCTGGAGAAAAAAATGAAGAGAGAAGCCAATGAGAGGGCGGCTAGCCAAGCACGTCTTGAGAAATTTATGACGATGACTCTGAACAAGCTGGACTCAATTGACAAGTCAAAGCCTCCTCCTGATGCACAAAGCTAAGATTATCTCTCTTTAGTTCATATTTTTTTCTCTTGTTTCTTATTTTTGATTGATTTCATCGTACAATGTTTTCTCCAAATCATATATGAAATCATCATATTCGTGACAAAATCTCATTGTCCACTTCTGATCTTTGGTGTGTATACCTTAGTTGACATACACTTTTCGTGTATTCAACAAATTTGAATGTGGATACTATGTTTTAATTGGTTGCTGATTGGTTGGTAAATGTCTTGCCGCATTTACTTATGGTTATTAAGCGAGAATATTTCCCAGCATATTTTGAGGGGGAATTTTATTGAAAACCAACCATATTGCTAAAGACTTTAAGTGGGTAAAATTCTGAGATAGTCTGTCTAGCAAAAACATTGTAAACCTCAGATCTTTCTCTACTAAGTCTCAGCAATCGATAGTAGTCTTTGATCGCACCAAAAAGGGGGAAATTGTTGGGAATTATTTTTGTAATTCTCCCTTTAGGATCAAATTTGTAATAGATTCTGTTGAATCAAAGCCTTAGCATTTGGTCAATCATTGCTGAATTCTAGCGTAGTCTAGCAACTCTTGTAATGTCCTGTATGTATTGAGTTGTAATAGATTAGGTCGCTAGAAGTATTTCTAGCAGACTGCTAGAGAAGGCTAACACTTGCTAGAAGTCAAAGAGATAGCAGAATGCTGAGGAGTCAGCATTCGATAGCACATAGCAGATTGCTAAAGGCATTAGCAATCCGGTCGAATGAATCAGGAATAAGAAGAGCAACTGCTGAGAAGTCAACAGCCTGATATCTATCTAGCAGATTGCTAATGAAAGCTAGCAGATCGTTCAGATGGAGCTTATCAAAGCAAGATAACTAACAATAACTGCTACACTACTGTTATGACAACCGTACGTGCTAGGACAAGACTTTCCTAAAATAGGTCAAAAAGCACTGTACAAAGCCAGAAAGGACGGTGAAAGTCGAACCACTCCTGGACAAGGAACCGTTGTGTCTAACGGGTATGGAGATTCAAAGTTTGAATCTCCAGGTATAAAAGACAAGTCTAGAAGTGAGAGACGATAACTGCTCATTCAATACACGAACACACTCTCAAGAGATTCCTAAGACAAAAACAAAAAGCTAAAGAGCAGTCAGTTGAAAGCCAACACTCAAAAGATATTAAAAGCCTTCAACAACCAGAGTGTCCCTATTGATTATCTGACATTCCATTGAAGAGATTCCTTGACTTTGATCAAGATTCTTCAATCATTGGGATACATTCCTTTATTGGAAGCATCCAACAGTAAATTCTCTGAAAAGGTTTTGACTAGGACAGGCGTCTAGCCGCAATCGAAGTAAAGTTCGGAAGGAACTATAAATCTTCTATAGTAGCAAAGGCAAGTTTTACGAAGGTGTGCCCTTGACTCTGTCGGAACTACGCCTGAGGTGTTCGCATTAACGGAGGATAGTCGTGAAGTAGCCGGGTTGAAAGTTCACTGCCCACTTTACCTGAGAGGCGAATCCTTGTATTTCGTATACTTAGTGAATTTTTAGCGTTTCGGCTAAGGAGTGGACGTAGATCTTTTGATCGAACCACTATAAATACTGTGTCGTTATTGTGTTTACTGTTTTATTGCTTAATATTTCACTGTGATTTGAAACCTAGCAACAGAGTTGCTTGCGTATATCAGCAAGAAAAACCTAAGTAAAGTCGAGTTAAACAATCTTTGAAAAGAACTTAAAGTGCAAGTGAACGTTTAAATCTTCCGATGCTGTTCGTGTGAGTATTGTGTTATCACTACGATGACTCTGATCTCGGGACCAACACTTTGCCTTAAACCTCCTACCTGGTTGTCCTTCCATTGGTATTCTAAGCGTCTTTGGTCTGAAAACAGAATTGCCTCCAGCAAGCATCAAGACCCCCTGGGCTGCTTCTGCACTCCCTGTAATATCCACATCCTCATCACTTGGAATATCACTAATGAAATACCTGGGACTTCGGGAGAGGTAGGAATCAGAATACACCTCTGCCACAGTGATTCAGTGGTCTTCTCGAGCGGAGCAGAATTATTTTTCTGGGACGGTAGATGGATCCACTCCCAAAGCACGTAGATACTGCTCATTCTGTGCTCTCACACTCACAGTGAGGTTGGCCTGTAATCCGGCTCGGGTTTCAGCATCGAGCGAGGTAGTGGCTTCTTTCTCCTTGGCTTCCTTCTAAGCAACCTTATGTTTCAGCAGCTTCCCTCTCAGCTGTTAGTTCAGATTGCTGCACAGCCGTCTGAGTGACTACCTCAACATCTACTTCAACCTCTTCTGATCTCAAAGTTAGCATTCGCCTTCTCTCATTCTCTTTTAGCAGGGATTCAGTTTTCCTCCTGCACCAAATCTTCTTCAGCTAAAATAGTAACAACATGGCTTTCTCCTTGCGCAGCCAGTTGTTTATCCACAATCACCTTCTCAATTACAGAAATGCTTCCACGTTGCACAACAGTCTCTTCGACACCTTTCTCAACAATACTGCTACTTCCTTGCACAATAGTCTGTCTAACAACACTTTCAAAATTAACACCAGCACCATTACATCCCCCTTGCATAGTGACGGGCTGAACAGTCTGAGTAGCAGCACTCCTTTCTCCTTGCGTAGGAGTCTGCTTGGTCATAACACAACTTGTACCACTTGGAATCACATCTTGTAAATCCTTGAATGCTCATTTTCTTTGTATTTTGTCAAATTCTGCATCTGACAGAGCATCTGGATTTTCAATCCTTTCTTTGGCATTACTGACCTTAGTCTTGCCTTTGACGATCCTCTCCTTCTCAACATCCTTTTGATTAATTCATTCAGGTTGGTCAGCAGTTTGCATCTTGGCATTGCGCTCATCGTAAGCAGCTTTGACTTGCTCATATCAAACATCCCTTTGCTCGAGAGTCATCTTTAGCTTTGCTTTGTCAAAGTCCTTCTGCGCTCTTGCCCTTTTCAATGCTTTCTCCTGCCGCCTCTTCTTCCATGCTTCCTGCTCCTCTGCATTGAACTCTAGCTTCCTCTTTGTGTCCTTGGAGGTTTGCTCAACAAGAGTTTCCTCTGCATTCTTGGCAACATCAGGAATCGGTAGAGTGGTGTCTACTACCGGGACTGTAACCTGAATAGTTGATCCTTGGAAACGATCAGTCCTTTCGCTCTTCTCTGCTTGTCCTTCATCATCTGGAGACTTTCTATTCCTCTGCTGGGGACGCTTCTGCGTTCGCTTTTTATTCACTACAGGCGGCATGCGGGGTTCCAACTGTGTGATTTCTTGCAGGCTTTCATACTCTTTGAACAGGGCATCCTGTTCTGCTTGCCTTCTCATCGCTTCAATTTCCTCAGCAGTCAGTGGAATAGTTGTCTGCAGAATGGCGTCGCCTAGGTAAGGCTCTTCTTCGTCAGAAACTGGTTCGTTGGGGTCGACATTGCTTTTCCCTTTTGTAAAGATTGACTCCCTAATGTCCTTCGCAGGTTGTTGTTTCTTTATAGGCGGCATGTTGTCAGTAGGTATCAAATCTTGTCCACGGCAGCGCTTCCCATTGGGTATAATTCCCTCAAGAAAGTTACTTATCTTGAGTCCGAAACCCACGTCCTGAGTGAATGTATGCTCCGTCTTTATGTTCTTGTTCTTATAGACATGCGAGTTGCCCAATTCCCGCAAATTTGGTCTTCTATAGCCATCATAACAACAAATTTTTTGACACTCAACTCTGAAAGCGAGCCAACTTCTCCTACTAGCATCCTTATGAGAATTTGCGCTAGGCTCTTCATGGGCTCTTCCAACGATCTGGACGATGCAGCCATCTTCCATGGTTCCGTAAATGTGTCTTTCTTCCACCTAAGACATCTCCTCTTCATCTCTTCATCATCAGTAACTTTATAAGTGGCGAAATCCTCTCCTTCCAATCTCAAGCCATACCTTTCAGCCAACACTTCTGGGCTTACCACTATCTTGGTACCTAAGACACTTGTGGTGAAGAACTTCTCACGTTTATCAATCACGGCTTTTGCAAAGAATTTTGCAACCAAGTGAGGCCGTAACTTGATAGGCTCCACAAACAAATACTTAAGAAGTCCTTCATGATCAAGTTTTTCAATAAGCCTAGTGTAGTAGTGTTTTCTGAATAGAGGCTCGTAGAGTATCTTGTCCTTTTGAACTTGAGCTGCCCTTCTCTGTTCATTGTTAAGTTTTTCGCGTGCTTTATCGTAAGGAATGACCACCAAATGACCATAGGGGATTGATTCATCAATCTACTCTTTGTTGAACACTTAAGTGAACGTCGGCTGAAATTGTTCGGGTTCACCAGGAATGCATGGCCTTCTGAAACATTCGGCAGGGGGATTTGAACGGTTGAATGATTCTGCCATTGATATTTTTTCTCTATATGCTGTTGGGTCCACGAATTCGCTTTCTTCATCCATTGAAATTTGACATTCTGTGCTCACGAGAATCCCAACAATCTTTGTCTTTTCTTGACAAAGCTTGCTGATGAGATCTTTTGTATATTTCTTCTGATGAATGAAGATCCATCCCTGGATTGCTGAACTTGTAGGCCTAAAGAAATATGACATCTTCCTCATCATGCTCATTTGAAAGTTAGTCTGCATAAGCTGAGCAAATTTCTCACACAGGGTTAGATTCTTAGACCCAAAAATAATATAATCCACGTAGATTTCGATAAGCAATATGTCTTCAGCATCCTTGATCGAGAAGAGTGTCCGGTCGATCTTCCCCTTCCTAAATCCATTCTTAAGTAGATATTGTGACAGTGTCTCGTACCAAGCACCTGGGGCT
Source organism: Plectranthus barbatus (assembly GCA_026898455.1). NCBI lineage: Eukaryota > Viridiplantae > Streptophyta > Magnoliopsida > Lamiales > Lamiaceae > Plectranthus > Plectranthus barbatus. The sequence goes on from JAPKLW010000319.1 coordinate 442,116, forward strand.
TGCTTCAAACCATACAGAGCTTTCCTTAACCTGTACACCTTGTTTCCACGTTCAAGAACGCACGATTGACGTTCAACTGAAACACAACAAAACCATGGTGAGCAACATACGCAAGGAATAACCTGATTGCTTCCAGTCGAGCTATTGGAGCAAATGTTTCGTTAAAATTGATTCCTTCGCAGTGCGCGTATCCTTTAGGTACAAGCCTTGCTTTGTTGCGCACGACAAGTCCATTCTCATCACGCTTGTTCTTGAATACCCATTTGGTGCCTATCACCGATTGATGCATTGGTCGATCCATGAGATCTCATACATGATTCCGCGTGAACTCTAACAATTCTTCGTGCATCGCATTGATCCAATCGGCGGATTTAAGTCCATCGACAACTTTGGTTGGCTCCTCCTTAGATATGTAGCAGGCTAGCATTGCATTGTGTCTGGTTCTAATCGGATCGGCAAGATCTCCTAGTATTGCTTCTGATGGATGATCTCTTAGCAGCCACTTTGGTCTTTACAGCTCAGTAACTGAAATTGTTTTACTGCCGGATGCTCCAATTTGGCTTCCTAAAATGGGAACATCAACAAGTTGTAGGTTATTTAGATTTTCAACTATACTTGTTGGGTTGCCATTGATCATTGTAAAATTCGACAGATTAATTGCAGAATAGTGGCAAATAAATTTATAAGAGTACCCTAAGGTTGTCGAACCCAAATGAATTGTGTAACGAAATTATTTTATGTACTAGCTATAATCCTAAGATCTATTGTTTGAGTAAACAGAAAATCAGGAGTTTTGAGTTTAAAAAGTAAAGATAGCAATGCGGAAAATTAAAGAGTTTGTGAAATCAATTAAAGGGACACAGACTCCAGGGCGAACTATCATTCAAAGTACATATAAATTAATTAACTTGCTTCGGTGGGAAATCATAATATGCTATAAGTTCTTGGTCAGATTATAGCCTAGGTTATTAGCATGTGAATGTATATGCTTTGTCGGCCTCAATAACACAGTATTAATCAACCTTTTATACATCCACAGATTAACACTACAATTGCTATCTTCCCCTAGGACAGATTGTTAATTGTATTTGAATTCTTTTTCCTGTTATTAATTTTCTCCTTTCAGTTCTTCAATTAACAACTATAAACCTAAAATTAATTCTATCTTTCGATCTAACTCATTTTAAATCCTAATAATTCAAACAGGAATTCAAAACCAAGCATTTCAATGTTAATCAATTAAATATGCAATTGATTGATATTCATTGCCCTAGAACCCGCTAGGGTTTCTAGCCACTCATCGCATATAGAAAACCAAAACAAAACATATTACTCCCTCTGTCCCAATTTATTAGTCCCACTTACCTTTTTTTGTTTGTCCCACTTATTAGTCCCCTTTCCTAAAATGGCAAACTTTTTCCCACTCATCAATAAAATATTAATTCCACTACACTCACAAACATTGATTATTGTGCCATTTTGGTTTGGGACTAATAATTAGGGATGGAGGGAGTATTAAATTGCATGAAAGTAACTTACAAGAAAATAAAGGTTCGTTCTGGAAAATAACAGTTGTTGAAAGCTAAAAGATGTAAAGTATGATAAAGGATGATATATGATGTTGAATGATGAATAAAACTCAAATTTTCTAGCTATTTATAGGAGTGGATGTGTATCCTATCAAGTCTAGGGCTGGAGATCCGATTTGATTCGAATTAAATAATATTTTGCCAGATTAGCCTGCACGTCGATCGACGTGGCTTGGCATCGATCGACACGCGTGTCTTCATGTCGATTGAAGTCAAAGCTCCATCGGTCTAAATCGATCCTTTATCTTCTCGTCTCTTCTGCATGGTCTCACGGTTTTGGCCATAACTCTCACTCCCAAACTCCGATTGACCCGATTCCAGTTGTGTTGAAAATATAACTTGAAGCTCTATCCATTTCCATGATCCAATAGCCCGAATTATTTGTGTGGAGGAAACCTTCACTGCTACTTTTGCACACCAACTGCTTTCGGAACGGTTTTCCAGTGAATATAATCCTAAAACCCGCAAAAATAGACCATCACAAGCATAACACCACATATAATAGACTCATGCATGAAATATATATATATATATATATATATATATATATATAAACTCAAGAAATCTACATAAAATAGTAGAAAATAATATATATATGTGAGTGAAATAATGAACTTATCTGCCATCTGCTGAATGGTTGTCTGCTGATGGTTCATCTGATGGATTTGTTTTTGCTGGAGTGATGATATGTCTTCCGTCAGTAGTCCGCTTCCTGGTAATTTTTAGCAGCACTATCTGTTGGGTTTTGTATACAGAAAGCATTTATTATGATAAGTATACATTCAACGGTATTTCCTATCTGTTAACAAACTTACATTCGAGTAACAATGGTATCCTCTTATCTCACCGATAGGGACAATCATACTACGTGTTGTAGATCGCAGAAGACAATATGATCACTTGACCTAGTGAGATATAAATATTATGACAACCGAGACAGCGTATGAGGATAAGTCTGTCGGTATAGGCTGCAGCATAGTCGGAAAGAAGTAATCTGTCTTGATTGCTTGATTTGCTGGTACACACGGTGGCGTCTTGATTGGGCCATAGTGAGATGTATTCTGCTGTCTGACATCAGAGAATACAATACTCAATCTTGATTGAATCCAAACCCTAACGAAGGTTCAGGGGCTTGCACCGGTTGACTGTTGCTTTGACTTGCCATTGTGGAGAGCCTGAGTAACGTGCTCGTATACCTACATCTTGGGTAACAACAATTCATGTATTGCAGTCTGAGACTGGAGCTAGGTACCCATATATGATTAATAGGATGGGGACATTCCCTGAGAAGCTCAATAACATTCATCGTGCTAAAGTCATGCAGGCTGATTAAGTTCAAGCACGAGTGATAAGGTTTGAGTGTTACTGCTCAAGAAATTAAGAGATTAATTAATTGTAGATAGAGCTTGTCAAAAGCTCCGATTAATTAATGAATGTCCAATAACCGTAAATATGGGGATTCTCAAGTAAATGCAGCCCGTTCTCATAACGTGGTAATGAAGGGGTAGGTTAGTATTAATTCTGTGGTGAAAACTCTAGGTCTACAAAGAGATAGTTCTCTCTCTCAGTTTGTATCACAATTCAAATCAGTTGAAACCTTAGTTTCAGAGAGAGGGGTGGTGCATCTGGTGTGTTCCAAAGGAGAAGAAATTTGACTATGGCTTACACATTCACAGTCCTGTGGAATCGTCACCAGTAGCAGGATTGAGCAACATTGGGATACAGATCTGAACACCTAATCTGAAGAACAGATTATTGTTTCTACTTTTCTTTATTTGATTAATTCTTGAAATTAAGATATTTTATTTGTTTTAGATATGTCTATGTCTAATGTCATCAATATTTTGCACAAAATTCTTTAACTGGTCCAAACTTCCTGGAATGGAAGCGCAATCTTGAATACATCCTGATTGCAGAAGAACATATGTTCGTTCTGCAAGTACTTCGTCATGAAGCGCCCACTCCTGAATCACTCATATGGATATAGACTTTTACAACAAGTGGGAGAAATCAAACTATGTCGAAAGTCTTACAGCAGCAACATCAACACCATAGGGATGCCTATGACATTATGGCCAGTCTGGAGGCAACCTATGGGAAAACTGATAGAGCTGTCAGATTTAATCTCATGAGGGAAATCGTGTATAGAAAAATGATTGATGGTAGCTCAGTGAGAGAGCACGTAGTTTCCATGACTCACCTCATGGATGAGCTGACTGTGCACGGTGGAGGTATCGATGCTGAGGCCAAAGTCGATATCATACTAAACTCTTTACCCAAGTCCTTTGAGAGTTTTAGACTGAATGTTGTCATGAACAACAAAGAGTATACTCTTAACGAGTTACTCAATGACTTGATGACAGCTGAATCAATCATGAATGCTCAGAAAGTTACCTTAGCTACTTCTGGTAATCTCTCTGCTATATCGAAAGGTATGAAGCGAAAAAGAGGGATTAAGAAGATAGCTAGAAAGGCAACTGCAAAGGACATAGAGGCTAACATGAAGCCTAGGGCAGTAGCTTCGAAGGACAAGTGTTTCAAGTGCGGTAAGAAAGGACACTAGAGGAAAGATTGTCAGGACGACAAAGCTAGACAAGGTATGCCATTTGCATGTATAACTGAAGCATGATTAGAGTTTATCTTTGCTCTTTAAAGAGCTGTAGAGACTGACTTGGTAACCATGTTGTTGTATTTTCAGGAAACCGTGCCGATAAGGCTGAAGAGTAATGGCAAGAAAATACCAGCTGCATGGAAGGTAAGGTTTTCAGACGGAGCCTCATGAAGTTTTCTTTCTCTTTATGTTTTGATGAATAAAATACTTTTTAGAGTTTTTGTTTTAGGCAGTGTTTTTTCGGCAAGACATTTGTTTATCAACTTCGCATGGAGATTTTGTTATTTATGATAGTTATTTATTTATGTCATTGAGAATAACAATATTATCTATTTTGAGATGTTGATTACTCTTTGTATATTTCTTACTTTCATCAAAACCGTCCTTTAACTTTGCATGCAATTCATCAATAATTGATAATCCTAGAAAGAGAAAGTTTGTTTCTTCTGATGAGGATCTTACATATCTCTGGCACTTGAGACTGGGTCACATCAACTTGAAGCGGATTCAACGACTTGCAGATGATGGTACATTGGACTTTTTCTGGCCTGTACCTTATCAAGTCAGCGAATCCAGCATAGAGGGAAAGATGTCTTCTAGGCCTTTCAATGCTAGTCAGTCTCGAGCAGAGGATATGTTGGAGTTGATCCATTCTAACTTATGTGGGCCCATGTCCACACAGGCTCGTGGAGGGTATGAGTATTTCGTCACTTTCATTGATGGTTACTCGAGATACGGATATGTTTACCTGCTTCGCTACAAGTCTGAACACTTTTAGAAATTCAAAGAGTTTAAGGCTGAGGTAGAAAAGAAGGTCGGGAAAACTATCAAGTCGCTGCAATCTGACCGTGGTGGCGAATACCTCGGGAACGAGTTCCTGCAATATTTGTTAGATCATGGGATTACATCCCAGTGGATTGCACCGGGTACTTGATAGCGCGTTTCGCAACGCGCTAAAGCTGCAAGTGTACAGACCACTGCAGAGGGCAAGTAATAATTTATCGAACTCAAGGACTGCAGGCTCGAAACACAACCAAGCACTAAAACATAGACACCGTACTACTATCTAGGCAAATCATAAAGAAGTTTTGGTTTTATCTAAAAGACTGATTTAAAAGCAGAAATAAAATAAAAAGATTTAATTAAAGATTTTAGAAAACAATGAGAAAATAGGATTCCAGGGCAATCCACTTTGAATATTAAACAAACAACGTTTTCATGCAATTCAATCCCAATTTAATTTCCAATGATGTGAGCAATCGCGAAAATGTTATCAGGTGATCCTCTCGGATTCTAAACCATAACATGGAAATAAAATACCTAGTGACTCCTCTCGGATGCGCAAAAGGAATTTTACTCTCGATAAAAACCTTAGATTCAAAACCCTTTAAAAGTTCAAATTCCTCTCGGATAATTGTTCTAATAAATCTGATTAATTTGCGTCTTAATTGATAACCTAGACCTCTCGGTTCAAAAACTATCAATTCAAATCACAATTAATGATCAGTTAATGCAATTATTGAAAATCCCAAATTAAATCAGAACATCAGAGGAAAAGGAACATTAAATTGCAGAAATTGTTGAATGAATAAATACAAAGTTTCAAAACCCTAGAATCCAAAAAGGGATTTAGCTAGACATGCTAAATCCTAGAAAAACAACGAGATGAAGAGTCATATAAACAGGAAAAGGAAATTAAAAACCCGCGAAGTCTTCAATCTTCAATTCCTTGCATGCTCTTCCAGTTCCCCTTGAATTTCATGTAGAAAACCCTAATTCTAGCCTAAGGAATTAATTATGAACGTAAGAAATTGGAATGGTGGTGAAGGAACCTTTCCCAGCTTTTGGACCTCATATATATAGGTGAGGGTTTTAAATCTCAAAAGATATGGGGAATTAATCTGACTTGAGGAGAAAGATACGAAAGTTTACGTAAAATTTCGGAACACACGAGCTGGGAAATCATGACCGGCGATCGTGGGGTTGGAGAAAGAGGTCGCCGGATTGGTTTCGAAAGGAGAAGGCAGAACCGGCGATCCGCCGGCATGGAGGGGCGGTCGCCGGTTTGGAGGAGTTGATCGCCGGTTTGGCAGGGGCGGTCGCCGGTTGTGCTGGGGCGGTCGCAGGGAGAAAAGCTGGGACGCCGGCTAGGTGTGTTGAGCGCCGGATGGGATACAGTCGCCGGCTGGGAGGAGTGGAACGCCGGTTTTGCAGGCATGGACGCCGGGAAGGTGGCTGGAACGTCGGATGCTGCAGCTCGATCGCAGGAGGATGAATGTGGTCGCCGGATTTGCCAGCTGCTCGCCGGATGCGTCACGAAGCTTCCCTTTCCACGGCTTTTTCTTGAATAATTCAATCTTTTCCTGCTCCCAGTACAAGCCAACACGGACCAACTCTCAACCCTTGTTCAATTATCTCATTTAATCCTCAGAAATTGCGTAAAATCTGTGCAAAACAACATCAAACAAACCAAACGTAATATTTCCTTAAAGAATAGGAATAACGCATGAAAAGATCACATAATGGCTCAATCTGAAGTATAATCTAAGCATAAATATATCAATAAAATGCACGGAATGAGTGTTTATCAGTACTCCCAAGCAAAATGGTGTAGCCGAAAGAAGAAATATAACTCTTTTGGAGATGGTGAGATCAATGATGATTTATGCAAGCTTACCCATTTCGTTTTGGGGATACGCATTAGAAACAACGACTTACATCTTAAACTTGGTGCCTTCTAAATCAGTTCCTAAGACACCCTGTGAGCTCTTCTTTGGACGCAAACCCAGTTTGTGCAAGTTTAGAGTATGGGGTTGTCCGACACATTTGCTGACGAAGGAACCTGATAAGTTAGAAAGCAGAACCAAGGTAATGATGTTTATAGGGTATCATTGGCAAACGAAAGGTGGTTACTTTTACTGTCCTGAGAGTCAGAGAATCGTTGTTAGCACCAATGCTAGATTCTTGGAGGACGAGTATGTAAGAACCCACAAGACAAGGAGTGATATAGTTCTTCAAGAAATTGAAGATGAGAATGCGATTCCAAAGGAAGGAGAATGTACGAACATGAATGCACCTATGAGAGGTACAACACCATCGGCGCGTTCTTTAGTGCAAGGTGTAGAACCACAAGTTGCTGCACCAACTGCTAACACGGCACCGATGCCTCGTCGCAGTGGGAGAGTTATTTTCCAGCTAGAAAGGTACATGTTTGTGGGTGAGTCCTCGGACTTGAGCCCTGAAGATGGACAAGAGTACTCTGACCCACTAACCAACGTAGAGGCAGTGCAAGACAAGGATGTTGCGAAGTGGTGCATCGCTATGGATTCTGATATAGAATCCATAACCGCTATAGATGTATACCAGAAAGTTGTGCTGCCTGATGGCTTTAGGGTCATAGGGTTCAAATGGGTGTACAAGCAAAAGAAGGGAGCGGATGGAGAAGTTACGGCTTTCAAAGCCAGGTTGGTGGCAAAGGGTTATAGTTAGAAAGAGGGCATAGACTATGATGAAACGTTTTCACCCATAGCCATGCTCAAATCCATCCAGATACTTCTTGCCATAGCTGCGCATTTAGACCTCGAGATTTGGCGAATGGATGTCAAAACTGCTTTTCTAAACGGTTACCTTAAAGAAGGTAGGGACATCTATATGCAGCAACCCGAGGGTTACATACGCAAGGGTGAAGAACATCTTGTCTTGAAGCTTAAGAAGTCCTTGTACGGACTTAAGCAAGCTTCAAGGTCGTGGAACTTACGTTTCAACGATGTGATTAAATCTTATGGATTTTCACAGTTGGAGAACGAAAGTTGTGTTTACCGACTTTGTGTCAGTGGGAGCGTGGTTTGCCTTGCACTGTACGTGGATGACATACTCCTATTTGGAAACAACGAGGGAGTGATGTCGGAGATTAAACATTGGTAATCTGAGTAGTTCCAAATGAAGGATTTGGGAGAAGCTGGGTACATCCTTGGGATTATGGTCTTACGGGATCGTAAGAGAAGGATGTTAAGCTTATCCCGGGCATCCTATGTGGATACTGTGATAACCTGGTTCAGCATGAAACTCACCAATAAACGCTTGCTAACTTTCAGACCTGGTGTATATCTTTCTACTAGGTAGTGTCCTGTGACACAGAGTGAGAAAGGTGAGATGAGTCTTGTACCATAGCATATGCGGTGGGTAGCCTCATGTATGCAATGCTGTGTACTAGGCCAGATATTTGTTATGCCCTTGGCATGGTAGCAAGATATCAGTCTAACCCTGGACAGGCGCATTTGACTGCGGTAAAGCACATCCTCAAGTATTTGAAGAGAAGTAGGAATTATTGCCTGGTTTATCAGAGTGAGGACTTGTGCCCTTTGGGTTACACAGATTCAGATTTCCAAGGGGACCAGGATGAGAAGAAATCGACCTTAGGTAATGTGTTTACCTTGGGAGGTGGGGCTGTATCTTTGAGGAGCGCAAAACAGAAATGCATTGCTGACTCCACCATGGAGGCGGAATATGTCGCTGTCACCGAAGCTTCGAAAGAAGGGGTATGGCTCTAGAACTACCTTTTAGAGTTGGATGTGATTCCGAGTCTGCCTAAGAGCATCACAATTCATTATGATAACTCTGGTGCCGTGGCGAACTCGAAGGAACCACGGACTCACAAGGCGAGCAAACACATAGAGAGGAAGTACTATATCATACGAGAAATCATATCGAGGGGCGATGTGCAGATCAAGAAGATTGACACTAGTGGCAACCTAGCTGATCCATTAACAAAGTGCTTGCCACAGAAGGTTTACGAAAGACATATTCATGGACTAGGTCTGAGGTGGATGCCTACCACTAGCAGTTGTTGATGTAATAGCTAGGCTAGATAGACGCACTGTATACTCTGTAATAGAGAGTGTATTGCTTTGAGTATAAGTGGGAGATTGTTGGGTTTTGTATACAGAAAGCATTTATTACGATGAGTATACATTCAACGATATTTCCTATCTGTTAACAAACTTATATGCGAGTAACAATGGTATCCTCTTATCTCACCGATAGGGACGATCATACTGCGTGTTGTAGATCGCAGAAGTAATAGGCTGCAGCATAGTCCAGAAGAAGTAATCTGTCTTGATTACTTGATATGCTGGTACGCGCGGTGGTGTATTGATTGGACCACAATAAGATGTATTCTATTGTCTGAAATCAGAGAATACAAGATCTCAATATTGATTGAGTCCAAACCCTAACGATGGTTTAGGGGCTTGCACGGGTTGACTGTTGCTTTAACTTGCCATGGTGGAGAGCCAGAGTAACGTGCTCGTATACCCGCATCTAGGGTAACAGCAGTTCGTGTATTGCAGCCTGAGACTGGAGCTAGGTAACCATATCCGAGTAATAGGATGAGGACATTCCCTGAGGAGCTCAATAACATTCATCGTGCTAAAGTCCTGCAGGCTTATTAAGTTTAAGCACGAGTGATAGGGTTTGAGTGGTACTGCTCAAGAAAATAAGAGATTAATTCATTGTAGATAGAGCTTGTCAGAAGCTCCGATTAATTAATGAATGTGGAGTAACCTTAAATATGGGGATTCTCAAGTAAATGCAGTTGTTCTCATAATGTGGTAATAAAGGGGTAGGTCAGTATTAATTCTGTGGTGAAAAATAATTTATATTAATTAATTAATTGTGTCCTAGGTTGTGGACATTGGAATTAATTAATTCATAGGCCCACTTTATTATTTGCATTAGGTCCCACGTCTGGCCCAAATTAGATATGCTGAAAAGAGGCCAAGTAGCCCATTAGGGTTAAAAACCTAGATCTATAAATTGACAGTTCTCTCTCTCAGTTTGTATCATAATTCAAATCAGTTGAAACCCTAGTTTCAGAGAGAGAGGGGCGGCGCATCTGGTGTGTTCGGGAGGAGAAGAAAGTTGACTCTGGCTTACACATTCACAGTCCTGTGGAATCCTCACCAGTAGGAGGATTGAGCAGCATTGGGATACAGATCTGAAGACCTAATCTGGAGAACATATTATACTTTCTACTTTTCTTTATTTGATTAATTATTGAAATTGGATCTGGTTCTAATTTCTGTTTTCGCAGTTTTAATCAAATCGCGTGGTTGAATTAAGAGATTAGAATTTAAACGCAAAAGATTGGATCTGACACTACGGAGTTAAAGTAAACTCATGTATCCACTGCATTAAATTCATAGGAGCATGTTAGGTTTATTGAATTGGTAATTGCTCTCAACATCCATGAAACGGTCTGGTTTATTTGGATTTGGTGATTCGGTTCACCAGAAAATCCCTACACTATCTTCAGCAGTCCTCTCATTCTTCTGGGGGTTCTCAGCAGCGTCTTGACTTTGCTGAATGGTTTCTCCTTCTTGAGTTCCCCCTTGATTTATGATATCCTTTAGAGGATTTAGTGAGGCCTCAGCATTACCAGTTGCATCACCGGCCCTCTCGGTTGTTTGTTGACCATCTGAGGTCTCCAGTAAAGATGTAGATTCACCAAGTATAGCCTTGACCAAAACTGAGTTTGGGTACTCAGTATAAGGTTTTCCATACTAACCAGGAGAAGTAAGTATTAGGACTTTCCCGTACTGACTAGGAGAAGTCAGTATGAGGGCGTTTACCATACTGACTATGAGATGTCAGTATGAGGGTTAGCCATACTGACTATGGAAAGTTAGTATGAGGGCTAGCTATACTGACCCTGTGAAGTCAGTATAAGAGCCTCTACCTTCAAAGCACAAGCTATTTGAAGACATCGAAGCTCGATTAGACTTCAGCATATTCATGTCTAAGTAAAAGTCAGTACGAGGTTATCCAAACTTGTATTCCTCAGACTTGAACTTAGTCTGACACAAAGTTAGTGTATAGCACACTGACATAGCAGAGCAGTGTAGTGCAGGCCTACAACATGGGCAATGATTGGACAACATCTTTCTTGATTCTAACGATTGGATTTATGTATCTAGTGGGCAGAAATTCGAAATACCAGAAGAAGTCCTCTATAAATAGGACTGCTCATCAACCTTAAATGGTTATGAATTTGAATGATTCTCACTCTAGAAAGAGCACTTTGTTGAGCCATCTCTCTGCTAAAACTCTCTTAGTTTCCGTGTTTCTTAACACGAGACTTGAGTTCCTGACTCAAATTATTACTCCGTGCTACTCTCTCTTAGCACGAGGCTAAAGCTTTCCTTTGGTGAATATACCTTTACATGATATATTCATAGCAGTCAGTTTCCTACTTTGGTATACTGATTCACACGGGCGTATGCCGACCATCTGGGTTCTGGGAAGAACAGCAAACATCCCACCACCAGGAAGAAGGTTGTGGGGTGTCGTCCTAATTCAACCTGAAGACTAAGCCTACAAGGAGTTCCTAGGCGAGTGACCACAACAGACCGAAGGACGAAGGCACCGACGGGCCGTGTATAGATCGTAAGGAGGCTTTGTTAGTCCCCCATTAGAGTAATTTTTATATGCAACGAAAGTATTAAATTTATCTTGCACGTCTCTTGATAAGGTCTCGACTTAGCAAGTGTTTATCTAAATGTTTTAGCTCGTGTATTCGCTAGATTGATTGTAGTTTATACTTCAACACTTGGTGTGTTGAGTTTCAAATAATCTAACTACAAACAAATAGCGTAATAAAATAGTAAACAACACAAGGGTTTTTAAAGTGGTTCGAACAATTGTTCTACGTCCACTCTCCATTCCTTTGACTGAAAATTCACTAGAAGAATGAGTACAAGGTCAGGCCTGATCTCTAACATTGAGCAGCTCCTCCGCATGGTCAGCGCGCACCTTCAAGCAGCTTGATCTCCTTAGAGTGAGGACAAACCTCCCTTCTCCTTGGACGTCGACTGCTGGGAGTTTTATAGTTCTTCCCAGAACCTATCCTTGTGTCGGCGTTGCCCGTACGAATCACTCTTGCACCGTAATAGTGACTGCTAGATTCTTTCTGGATTAGAAGGAATCCCAATGTTACCTTTTGAAGATAAGCTTCACAGGTCTTTGAGCTTCTATTATGAAAGCTTGCGAAAAGCTTCAATTAAGAACTTAGCTCGGTCGTGTTCGCGTGATATAGAGAATGACTTTGATCTCTTTTGATATCTCTTGCATGTATAAAATCGCGAACCTTTGAATCAAATAAGGATGACACCTATTTATAGGTGAAGATTCAAACGAATGTTTGAATCTTATCCGTTAGACTCAAAGGGAATGCTCGCCTATCTGCATGCTTTCTTTTTTTGCGGTGGACAGAGACTCTTCAAGTCTCCTCGTCTCTGATTGGCATAGCATCTGTCTTTAGTCGTCTCTTGTCAGAACGGATCCTTTCTAGGTCTGAACCCTTCTACTTCATGATGATTGTTCCCTCCTCTTGATTGGTTGGTTCTTCTTGTAATTTGTAATCCGTTTGATATTTGGCTTTGTAACTTCTTGATTACTGATAGTCATCTGCTGGCTACTGATGTGTGTCGGATGTCTCCGTAGTTTGCTGGAGTTCCTTCTTCAGCATCCTTGTCACTTCCTTCGCATCGCTAGCCTTTCTTTTCTCTTTAGCAATCTTCAGCAATTAGGCAAGTTTGTTGACTCCTTCAGCAAACTAGATTCTCTCTATTTCTTAATCTATTACAACTCGAGTATGAATTCCTACACAGGACTTTTTACAATTGACTCGATACTGAGTTGCTATAGCTTTGATCCATCAAAACTTATCAAACTATGATTATGAATTGGTTTACAATAGAGGGGTCTAACAATATTCCTAACAATTTCACCCTTTTTGGTGCGATCAAAGCCTCTATCTTAAGCTTTAGTTCTAACTGATCATGAGAAAGCTGATTACTGAGAATACAAAAAAAAATCCTATCAATTCTATTCTCAGTGTCTCAACTCCCGTAGACTCAGTATTGTTCCAAAGCCTTCCCCTTAACGTACCAAGGGTATTGCTCGAAAACAAATCAATTAGGTAAATAGCTTCAAGGTCATTTTACCAAGTAAGCACAAAGCATATTTACGCATAATATCATCAAGCAATTATAGGAACATTTCACACACATCACATTCAATGCAATTTGCTGATTACACCAAGTGTGATTTCAGCTTATTCATTTAAATCAGCGTTAGACAATGAGTGTTGTCTTCAACCTGGGTTAGTTTTCATTGATAATCATATATTCTTTCATATATTCACATAACCCAAATTAAATGCATAAAAAATGTTCAATCAGCTAGTAGATATAGAGATTAGAGAGATATTACTTCTTTGTCGTTGAGGAGTCTGAATCAGCAGCATTCTTGGCACCTGAAGAACCGGCAGTGGGCTTCTTCATTTTGCTAAGAGATTTTTATGTCTTCTTCATGAAGTTTTCCACGAGAGATTCTCGTTCTTGTCTTCTAATCCTTTCCTCCTCTTCAATTTTTCTTTGTTCTTCTCTCTCTTCTTCTTCACGTTGTCTCCTTAGATCTTCTTCCTGTAGTCTTCTCGCTTCTAGACGACGAATCCTTTCTTCTTGCTCCATTCTTCTTTCTGCTTCTTCAGCTAACCTCTTCTCTTCCCCCTCTTTGATCGCATCAAAAATTCCAGTGGAGAAGGTCTCGAAGTTGTAAAGTTGGATAGCAAGAATTTCGTCTTTAGCTTCAAACACTTTGGTAGAGATTTCCCTGTGCATGATTGGTATCATTTGCTCTCCGATACTCCGTCCTACCATGGTGTGAATTAGGAGTGTGCACGGTTCGGTCGAAACTAGCCAAACTGGCAAAACCAAATTTATTTGGTCTGTTTGGCTGGTTTGAGAAAAATGATTAGCCGGGTTGGTTTGAAAATTTTAAAACCGGATGATTTGGTTTGGCCGACGGTTTGAAGGATGAAACCAGCTGTTTTGGACGGACCGGCCGTATAAATAATATAATTTTAAATATAATAATGATAATAAAATATTATTTGATAGAAAACTAAAATATCAATTATATTTATATATATATATATATATATATATATATATATATTTATGCCCGATGATTATATTCTTTCAAATTATAACCCTATAAATCAACTTACATTTAATTGTTTCTTGCAACCATAATATTATTTATTTATTACTTATCTCATATTTATAATTAATGACAAGCGATATATATTTATATTAGTTTTATTTTGTGTATCATTATTTCATTAATATCTAATAATAAAATTGATATACAAGTTTCATGTTTTGTAATATTATTAGTTGAATAATCTTCAAACCGTATAAACCGGCCGGACCAAACCGTTCTAATATGGTTTCGCCGGTTTGGCTTGAAATAATTATTTGGCTGGTTTGGTTTGTGAAAATTTCAAACCGTACCTATTGGTTTGGTCCGTGCTTTGCCCCTTAAACCGGTCAAACCGGACCGTGCACACCCCTAGTGTGAATATAGTGCTGGAGATCCCTCTGATAGGTGCTGGTATTCACAGGCTCAATTGCCATGAACGAAGATTCCTCAGCAGGGACAATTTGATTTTCAGTGGTAGACATGAGAGTTGTGGTTGCCAATCTTGGAGTCGAAGTGGATGGTTGATAAGCCGGAGCCATTACAAAGTGTGTGTTTCCCTTCTCTCTTCTTATTTGGCAGAAATATTTTCGGATGGCCTTAAGTTCTGTACTCTGAAAGGCTTGCTGGCGAGTTGGTTTAGGATTTTCTTCTTGAATTCCAACATCTTCATCAAATCTTCTTCTTTCTTTCGTGCAACTTGTTCTTCTGCTAGCTTCTTCTTCAGTTCCTCAGCTGCGGCTATTTGACGTCTAGTGGCAGGAGATTTGAATTTCTGGGTGAATGGCAGAAAGTCTTCTATGGCGTATTCTAATTGTGGCAGAGATCGATCTCCGGTGGCTGCTCTGTGAGCCTGGATCTTCTGTAGCCTTGCAGCAACTTGCTTCTCCATATACTGTCTTTTGGATGTCTGGTCCATCCAATCATTAGCCCATTCTTCTTCACTCCTCCAGTAATGAAGACCCATCCTTGCCATCATGATTGAGCAGTCCTCATAATGTAATTCATGAGTGGCATAATCAAAGAATCTCCATCTCTTGAACATGGTTCTCAACCAATCTTGATCGGACGACTCTCCTTGGAGTTCAGCAGGATATAAGTCATTGAATTTTGTGGTAGCTTGAGTTTTGATAAACACGCTTATGTCTCGTGCCCAGGAGATGAGATCCTCATTCTCTTTGTCTCTTGCTGTGATACGAGGACACCATTTCGCAATCCGTTGTGCTTTGTAGTTACTGTCGGGTGGTCCTTCCATGAGCACTCTTAGAGTTTCTTCACGAAATATGGATTCTCCATCTGTGATGATTCCTGCATCTTCTTCATCATGAGAGCTAGGAAGATCACTGAAGGATATACCTGAAACTTCTGGAAAGCTGGGAACCGGAATGCGTCATTGCCAAATGGATTCTATGGTTCTTTCGAGCACACTTATGGTATCTGCCTCTGTATTCCATCCTGGAACGGTAGAAGGCTCAATACCCATTCGTCGTAGATATTGCTCATTCCGAGCCCGCACACTTACTGTGAGCTCTTCTTGTAGTCGTGCTCACGACTCAGCATTAAGTGAGGTATTTGCTTCAGCAGTAGGTTCCTCAGCATTTGCTCCTTCATTGGCTGTGGTGATCTGCTGAACGTGTTCTGGTACGACTGTCTCTGAATTAACATTCATTTCCTCCGATTCCTGAGTTCCTGAATCATTAGCCGGGATCTGGTCTGAAGTCGTTTCCAGATCAGCTTCTGCCATGATTGTAACAAGTTGGCTTCCTCCTTGCGCAGCCAATTGTTCTGATTCTCTTTCCTTTTCAACAACAGGACTGCTTCCTTCTTCCTCAGCAGCCTGCAACAAACTTGTTTTAGTAATTTCTTCAGCACTTACGCTTCCCCCTTGATCGGTGGCGGGCTGAAATTGTGTTGAGTCACAACTCCTTTCTCCTTGTCCTGGAGTTGGCAATCTTCTTGATTCCTTTAAGGCTTCTTTCAGTTGTCTTCGCTCAAGATCAACAATTGCTTCCACATCTTCAATGAACGTGACCTTACTTTTTCCTTTCTCGGCTTGCATTTTCTCAACATCTTTTCGAGTGATATGACCTGTTTGTTCTCCAGCTTGAATCCTGACATTGCGCTCTGCATAACTTGCCATGACTTCTGCGTATCTTGAATCCCTTTCTTCAAGTGTCATCTCAAGTCAGAACTTGGCGTAATCTTTTTGTTCTTGTGTCTTATGGAGCGCTTTTCTCATTCGCCTTTTCTTCCGAGATTCTTCCTCATCGGAAAATTCAAGCCTTCGCTTTGTAGTGAATTCTATCGTCGTGTCCTTGACGACATCTGAGGATGGTAGAGAAGTATCTGTAGGGATTGAGTCTACGATGGGCAATATTAATTGCCATTAAATAAACACTTGCCAAGGATCGTTCTTAGGATACCAGGAATAAATTTCAATTAA
>JAPKLW010000319.1:458809-571441 GCA_026898455.1 Plectranthus barbatus
TGTACGAAACACTTAATCATATATGCTTTCAGTATACAATCCCAACAGTATCTACCTCAGGTACATTGATTCGGAGAGTGTTACCTGAAGATCTTCTTTGCTTGCTCCTTCTCTTGACTTTCTCATCATCACTCGCTGGTTTCCCTTTCCTTTGTTGAGGGCTCCTCTGCGTACGCCTCCTCTTCATAGTGGTTTGATCAGAGAGTTATCAGTTTCTTATGATGGAATGTCGACCAAATTTTCCAGTTCAGTAAACAGGGCATCTTTTTCTACTTTGCGCCGTTCTTCTTCAAGTTCCTCGGCAGTAAGTGGAGCAGCAATAGGCATAACGATATGGCCTTGGTATTGTTCTTCTTCATCAGAGCATGCCTCTTTAGGGTTGATGTTGCTCTTTCCCTTCGGTATCAATGGTTCCCTACGATTCTTTGGTGGTTGTTTTTTCTGGTTGGCGGTTTGTAGTCAGAGTAGATCAAATCCTCACCACGGCAGCATTTTCCTTCTGGTACTATCCCTTCCAGAAAGTAGCTTATCTTTATTCCAAAGCCTACGTCTTGAGTGAACGTGTGATAGTCAGACGGGGATAGTCAGACGGCGAGTTGTTACTGGAAAGTTGAAGAATTTCTGGATTGGGTTGTACTCTTTCTTTCTATTTTCGAGTCTATTTTCTTTGTTTCGAGTCAGTTCTGTTTTTCGCGTGCGTGAGTCTTTCTGAGTCGTGTCTGTCTCGGCCGAGGTAAGTCCCACCACGATCGAGACGAAAACTTCCATCCCGGCCGAGTTGAATCTCAAACCGGCCGAGACGGAATCCTCAATCCCAGTCGAGATACATTTTATCACGGCCGGGACAGCCTGATCCTTTCCTCGTTTTCTGTGCAGGTGCATGAACACACGGAGCAAAGGGAAAACACTCGAGCCCGTTATACTAGAGATCGAAGCAGCCTGCAGAAACATCAGAAAGAAAGGAAAGAGATTGAATTTTGAGATGGAAGCAAATCCGGAAGCCCCACTTCAGAACATGACACCGGAGGAGCAGAGGCAGTTTGTGGATGAGGTGCAGCAACTGAGGGTGCAACTTCTTGCAGCCCAGGCTACCCAAGCAGAGCAAGCCGCAAGACTAGCGGAGCTGAATGAAAGACAAGTAGTGCTGCCACAGAGGTCTATTCTAGACCGATTTTTACCACAGCAAGAGGAGGCTGGATTCAGGATTGGCATCAATGCCAACAATTTTGAGCTGCGCACAGGGCTGATACAGATGGTGCAGCAGAACCAGTTTGGGGGGAGAGCCATAGAGGATCCGTATGCCCACCTCAACCAATTCATAGAGGTGTGCGACACGATAAAGCAAAATGGAGTCCCCCAAGACGTCATCAGGATGAGACTGTTCTCGTTCTCACTCAGAGATGAGGCGCGGTCTTGGTATGCTGGGCTTGATAAAAGCCAAATTGGGACATGGGAGGAGCTGCGAGCAGCATTCCTCACCAACTACTTCCCACCGAGCCTGTTGCTGAAAAGGAAAGCTGCCATCACCACATTCAAGCAGCTCTATGATGAGTCACTACATGAAGCCTGGAAGAGGTACAAGGAGCTCCTGCGACTCTGCCCTAGACATGGAATTGATCTCGAGATGCAGGTCTGCCACTTCTACGAAGGTCTGAATCCTCACATGAAGGAATTGGTGGATGCATCTGCTGGCGGGATCTTGATGAAGAAAAGTGGAGCAGAAAGTATGAGGCTTTTAGCGGACATGGCACTGAACAGCCATCAGTGGCCAACTGAGAGACAACTTCCAGTCAAAGCTGTTGAGGACAAGACAGAATTCGATGTGGTCGCGGAGGTGAAGAAGCTCCGAGAGGAAATTGAGAAACTGGGGACCACAAAGGTTGCTGCCATTCCTACTGAGCCAAGCATGGCGATTGTTCCGGTGGAAGCTGACTACATCAACCGGGGAGCTAGCAGTTCATCTGGAACTGCAGGAACGGAGGTAAACTACATAGGGGGTGGTTATCACAATAACTACCGAGGTACTCAGGGGTATCACTACAACCATGGGCGATCACACCCTGGTTTTTCTTATGCTAACCCCACTGCTGCAGAGCACCCTCCCCCTGATTTTGATGTAGGTACTGGAGGCGAAATTGTGGAGAGAAAGAAGTCTGTGCTGGAAGAAACACTTGATAAATTCATAAAGAGCTCAGACAACAGATTCGGCAAGGTGGAGAATGAGGTGAAAGGGATGACCAATCACATGCAACTGATGACAAAGCATCTGCAGATGATAGACACCCAGTTGAGCCAGATTTCCGCCACCTTGGGAAATCAGCACAAACCGGGGCAACTTCCGAGCATGATGGAAAAAAATCCAGCAAGGGAGAAGTCTGTCAACACCATCTCGCTTCGATCTGGAAGGAGATATGAAGGCCCGAGCAACCCGGAAGGAGGAGAAAGTGAAACAGGGGAAGAAAACCCCGCGGAAGACCGCTCTGTCTCGACCGAGATGACCACCATCCCGGTCGAGGCAGAGTGTGAACCGGCCGAGACGGAGAAGCCCATCCCGGTCAAGACAAGCCGAGAATGGCTGGGGCAGACAGAAAGCAGGACGGCCGAGATCGATGCATCTCGGTCGAAACAGAAAGCCAAGCAGGGCGAGAAGGAAAAAGAGAAAGAGAGAAGAAATGAGCCGGTTGCTCCAATGCCCTTCCCACAGAGATTTGCAAAGAAAAGGGAAGACTCTAAATTCACTAATTTTGTTGAAAATCTTAAAAAAGTGAATATTAACATACCTCTTGTTGAAGCTCTCAGGGAGATACCGGGATACATGAAATTCCTAAGGAGGCTGATGAGCGAGAAGAAGCAGTTCGTGGAGAACGAAACTGTAAAGATCCATGAGGAATGCAGCCTACTCCTACAGAAGCAGATCCCGATCAAGAGGTCTGACCCAGGATGCTTCTCGATACCTATCGAGATCGGAGGCAAAGAGTTCCAGAACGTGCTATGTGACACCGGGGCGAGCATCAATCTGATGCCCTGGTCCATTTACAAGAAGCTGGAAATTGGAGAGATGAGAGCTACTACGATTACACTTCAGATGGCGGACCGATCTGTGTCCAAGCCTAAAGGTATCGTTGAAGATGTTCTTATACGTGTTGGGCATTTAATCTTCCCTGCAAATTTCATCATCCACGACATGAAGGAAGATGCCAACACTCCGATGATCCTGGGAAGAGAGTTCCTCGACACAGCTGGTGTCCTGATCGACTGCAAGATGGGAGAGATTACCCAGAGAGGGAATGAAGAGTCTATAACCTTTTGCATAGACAAGAACAAGAGGAAAGGGGAATGTAACCGGATTACTACTGAATAAGAAGAAGAAGAAGAAGGAGAAGAGGGAGATGAGACACCGGAGGAAGAAGAAGAAGCCATCCGGTGGGAACGAGGAAATGAGTCAGTGAAATCGGCAATTAAGCAGGCTCCTTCCGAGTACACCACCGTCATTCAAAACCGAAAAGTCTTCATGATAGATTCAAGGGGTCGACGAGTCTGGACTCGACCGCCTTGGTGAGCTGGAAGCTGAGTCGAGCCACGACGGTAAATAAGGCACTGAATGGGAGGTAACCCATTGTGTTTTCGATTTTTCCCTTGTTTTATTATTTTCGATTTTTTTTACTGTCACTTCACGTTTGTTTTATTTTCGAAAAAAAGAAAAAAAAAGAAAAAAAAAATCGAAGTCTGTCTCGGCCGAGACAGAGGCCGCCACGGCCGAGACAGAGGACCGAGACGCGGAACACTTCGACCGATAAGGAGGTCGACAGAAGGCTCCATCTCGGCCGAGATGACGTCCACCAAGGCCGAGATAGGAGTGCGAGCAGCCAAAATCCACGTCGGTCTGAGTCTGAAGATGGAGGATAAAAAGTTGGTGTCTGAGGCCAACGATCAGGTACAGTTTCGAACTCTGCATCTGACCTTCAAACTTATTCTCTCTGATTTTCGAATAAGTTTGGGGGGATGAAGATTTAAGGGTTTTGAAACTCTTTTCTATCTTTTATTTGCTTTGTTTAAATTTCTGCATGTGAAATTTCTTTGAATAAGACGCGAGATTGTGGGAATTTGAGCATGTTTGAACCCTAGTACAAGTATGCGAGATTAAAATTGATTGACTTAGTTTGCGTTGATTGTGATAGTGGTTGAGTATGCCTATGAATGTGAATACCGCATGATTACTTGTTTTGATACTTGCGTTGGCATGAGATAGATGATGATTTGATGTTTACTGTGGAAGAAAAATTGTCCTAAGTGTGAGATTTTGAGCCTGAATTTCGATTGTGAGTGTGTCTGCAAAATTTTTGAGTTTCTCTAGAACTTGCTTTGTACCTTTTTCAAGACTGCTAGTGTGCACAGGTTTAGGAAGTGATTTTAGGCCATCTTTGTTTAGCCTATTTTCCCATACACTGTCCTAATTAAATGTTACCCCTAGTCAGCCCTTTTGAGCCTGTGATATTTTCTTTCTTTGTCTATGAGTTGGAAATAAATAGGGGAATCAACTCTTGTCTATGAGAGTGGGGTTGGGATTCGTTTGAGAAGGATAAGATATTATTATAAGGGTAAAAACAAAAGAAAAGGTTGGGCTCTAGAAAAAGTAGAAAAAGAAAATAAATAGTTGTTGTGTTTGTTAGTCCTTATAAGCTCAAATGAATATTCAAAATTGTTTAAGAGCATAAGAGGATATGTGTGAAAAAGAAGAAAAGAAAAAAAAATGTGTGAATAAAAGAGCCTTGGTTGATATATTATAGGAGATGGGTGGATATCAATAGATAGTGGTTTGATTGATTGAGGATTCCCTGATTGATTTTAGTCACTTGGCCAAATATTTTCCTACCCTTCACAAAAGCCTACATTACAACCTTGAATAAAGTCCTTTCTGATCTTAGACTTGTGTGCACATATTTGCAGTGGAGATTGAGATTATTTGCAAGCCTATGGTAGAACTTGATTTTCATGACTTGTGTGTGATCTCATAATTATCCTAAACACTTGAGTGAATGAGCGAAACACTTCCCATGTGAGTCTTCCATAATTTACAGATTTTCTGACTCTTTCAAAACTGCTGGTGTTTAGTAGATTTACGAGTTTGAATGTGATGAATCTTGTGAGGCATTGCACTACTATTCTGCTTGAACTTTTGATTCTTTCTTTTGTTGATTGAGGACAATCAAGTGTTTAAGTTTGGGGGGTTTGATAAGCTCGTTTTTCTACTCTCTTATCGCATTGTTTTTCCTTTATTGTATGCATTTTAGTACAGTTTCTTGAATAAACTGAGCATGAGTGTATATTAGAGGGTATTATGCTTGCCATGGTGAGATTTTATAGGTTTTAGGCCAAATCCAATGGAGAACCCGTACCGAAAGCAGCAGATGTTCGAAGAAACAGTCACAAATCCTTCCACCGTTAGAATCTGAGCTAATGGAGCATGGCATTTGAAATATCTTTGAGTTAGCTTTCCAACGCAACTGGAATCGGATCAATCGGAGTTCGGATGAGAAAGTTATGGCCAAAACCGTGAGACTGCGCAGAAGGGTCAGAAGTGGCGAAACGGTCTCTGTTTCGACCGAAATGAAGGTTATCTCGGCCGAGACGCGTGATTTTTCAGCCCAAAGTCGTACGAAACTGAAGATTTGAAAGGAAAAGATATCATATCAAGATTGGGACGAATTTTGGAGCCAAGACACCATCCAAGGCTTCAACCCTACTACTATATAAACTCTTCAATAGCTCAGAATTAAAAAACCCTTGAGCCTCCTTTTATCTTTAAGTTTTGAATCCTTTATTTTATGTTTGCTTTAGAATTCCTCTTTACTTTTTGTTGAACCTTTACTTTTAATGCAATCTTTATTTTTCCTCGCAATGTTTTCTTTTAATATGTTAGGCTAGAACCCTAAACAGGTTCTAGGGTTTCTCCATCTGTGATGCTTGTTTAGATTTATTTATTCAAACCCGTGGTTTAAACTCTTTGATTTTATTTCAAATCTATTTTCAATTGAAGGATCGAGAGATGAAAATTGGAATAGGTTTTAGTTATTGATTGAAGGACCGAGAGGTGAAAATCGATAATAGGAAGTTAGGGTTTAATACTTTTGATTATCTGTCTGACCAAGAAGATTTCAATTGTAGGAAAATCTAGATCTTTATGAAATTGATTAATTGGTGTATTTTGAGACCGATAGGAGATAGATCACTAATTAGTAATTTAGGTTTTAATTGCCCGACCAAGGAATTAATTCCACAATAAAAGGTTTTCCACCAAAATTGTGTTTTGTGGGTTTGAATATTTATTTCTTGCATGCTGATCAGTTTGGTAGATTTCCCTAGAATCTGTGCTTTTTCATATTTGAATTTCTTTCTTTAAATTAATTGTTTTGAAAACCCAAAACCCTGTTGAATTGATTTACCCAAACAAAAGCTTTGAAAACTATATCCAGTATATGATTTCCCTTCGTTGTACTATCCTTGTGGGATCGACCAACCCCTGGGTTGTTTATAAATTTATTTGCCCTTTGCTATAATTTGTATGCAGATTTAGCATCGATCAAGTATGGAATTGACTCATCAATGTCCTCCGTCTTGTAGATGCCTGTGAAGGTTGGCTGGAACTGCTCTGGTTCTCCGAGCATGTTGGTGTTTCCGGATGATTCGACAGGGGGACTGGTGCGGTTTGAAGATTCCTCCATTGATGTATTCTTCTGAGAGTTTCAAAAAGTGTAGAAGAATTTTGAATAAGAAGGTATGGGAGTATTAGGATTAGAGTTCCCAAACCAAATTTCTTTTATACGATCCCTCTTTAACCAGATTCTACTATGAGCGTTTGGATCTCCTATTCTTATATGGATGAATTGACGATTGGGCAGTTGGTGACGGTTCGTCTTACATCCTACTTTATCGGAGTCTTGAGTGTGGCTAACGTGTCTCCTTGGCATTCGTCGCCACCCTGTGCTAGAGTTACTTTGTAATGAAAGCAAACTTTGCAGTTTCTTCATCATTAGATAATCCCGCCTTTCGAGATATATTTGAATCAATTATCTCGTGTTTGTTTGCTAGTCAACATGCAAAGATGCATATGCTAAACACTTGATAACCAGCAATGTGAAAGGCCTATGCTGAGAGCTGAGACTCAGCATACGATTGTACCCCTTTAATATGGAATGCCATATATCACATATTTTGCTGAGAGCTTGGACTCAACATTCTTTCTTTGCTTGAGGTGAATGACATAATTCTAGACCTGATTTGCTGAGAGCTTGGAATCATCATTCATTCTTGTGGTCTGTTGTTCAGTAGATGCTTATAGCTTGCTGAGAGCTTGGACTCAGTATTTTCTTGAAATTATTTTTTAAGCAATCTACCGAACTTTGCTAAGAGCTTATGCTCAGCTTTTCGGGGTTCCACTAAGAGCTTGGACTCAGTAGACAAAATAGACTCTTCTAAATTTTTATCCATGTAGGAGCAAGAGTCTCTTTACTGAGAGCTTGGACTCTGTAAACTTTTTTCGATTTGTCTGCTATTCTAAAATAGCAATCATTATTAATCAACTAAGCGCTTGGACTCAGTAAACACGGGATATCTGCTGAAAGCTTGGATTCAGCAGTTCTTCTAGACTCTCTATATTCAATGAACTTCTCAAGTTCAAGAGTCTTTTTACTGAGAGCTCAATCTCAGTATTTGTCGGGAATCTGCTGAGAGATTGGACTCAGCAGTCAGCAGAGAGTAATTTGCTTGAATTTATTATCCTTTTCATCATTCAAGCACTCTGCTTCCGACGGGGGTTGGGAAGACCTTTGAGAAATTCCTATCATTTGATTTTCCTTTTCATTTTTCAATCTTTTCATGGAAAATCATATATTTTTTGATAGGTTTTTGTACACAAGGAGTGTAATGATCTAGCATTTGATTTAGGCAATTATTTTCATTGAGACAACAGACTATTGTCATCAACACAAGCATTTTATTGATATCATTGATTTACAGGAGTTACACTTCGCAAAGTATAATACTACTAGTTTACAATAATCAATTTGTCTTCCAACTGCTCCAATAATGCCTTTCTTAGATCTGCTCCTTCTCAACCGGGCAAGGAATCCGAAGGGAATCTTCACCAGATATTCGGATTGAGTTGGGATACAGATCAGGAGGATCATCTTCTTTCTTCTCTCTCCTTCTTGTTTTCGAAAATTATTCATTAATTTTCATAGATTTAATTCCTTTTATCTGTTAGGAATTAATCTTTGTGCGCAGGAAAAGAGATCAAGATCAAATCTCTATACACTCGTTCTTCAGGTTTCTACAATCTAGGTATTCCGCATAAACCCCCTTATTCACAATCAATAGGAGCATGCTAGGAATAATCATAAGCATAGCAATTTATTTTGATATTCCAATTAACGATCTTGGTAAATGGACTTCGTGATTAAGTTCACGAATCCCTTCAATTGGTATCAGAGCAAGGTTGATTAATTGGCTCTGTCAGGAAAAATAATATTGTCTATGATTTGCATGATAATTATTATTGAATAAATGTATGAATAGTTTATAGATTGTATGTTTGTGTTTTCGTCCTCGTGGTTCTCGGATTA
The DNA here is from genome assembly GCA_026898455.1 of Plectranthus barbatus. NCBI lineage: Eukaryota > Viridiplantae > Streptophyta > Magnoliopsida > Lamiales > Lamiaceae > Plectranthus > Plectranthus barbatus. The sequence continues at coordinate 467,431 of JAPKLW010000319.1, forward strand.
TTCCGCCCTTTTATAAGGATTCATTTTTCACCCACGAGATAAATCCGTGGTTTGATTTAAATTCCAAATTGTATTAGGACACAATTCTATGTAATTTGTCAATTTTAAATTAAATCTGTAAAACAGAGAACGAAGAACACGAAGAATGAGGGAAGAACACGAAGAACGAAGGACCGTACGACAGCGCAGGCAAGGCAGTAGGCCGTGCATGGCGGTCGTGCGCGGCACAGGCATGGCGGCAACGGCACGCAGCAGGCCACGGCAGCGGCGCAGTCGCTGCAAAACCCTAGGATTTCCAGCACACACGCACGACGGGCAGCAACCGCACAACCAAAGGCCGGCAGGCAGCGTGCAGGGCTCCGTGACAACGATGCGGGGAGGCAGAGGCCTGGCCGGGACAGCCAGCAATGGCGGACTAGGCGCGAGGGCCGCGCGCGACATGGCGGAACCCCAGGTTCCACGTGCACGCGCGAGAGACCCACACGGCCCTACGCGCACTCACCAGCGGTGGGCTCGCGCTTTTCAGGCATTGATGGTGGGGCAGGTGGATAGCGAGGCTCCAGGGGTGGAAAGCAGCGGCGACGGCGGTCGGTGGCCGACGGTGCGGCTGCGGTAGGTGCAAACCCTAGGGTTTGCAGCTGCAGACGGGGTGCGCATCCTCACCGCGCCCTGCATGCATTTCCGGCGAGCCTGGATGGCTGGCAGTGGGGAAGAAGGTGGCCGGTGTGGATGGGCAATTGCGGTGCAGGCTGGGGTGGCGGCAGGCAAACGGGGCGACAGTCGTGGTGGCGGTTTTGTGGGCTGCAGCCACGTGACGTGCATGCATGGCTATTGCGTAATTTCGGTGAGTCCACGGCGGCAGCAGATCGCCGGTGGTGGTGGTTCGCCCGTGGTGGCTCGTCGAGCCGAGTTCTCGCGGGATATCGATCTTGCAATGTGTGCCCAGCTCGTGATTTGGTTAACTGGCCCAGTTGTCCTATTTTCCGATGAATCAAATGTTGGAGGACCAATTTTCAGAAAATAAAATTAGATCACAGTCAAAGTAGTGGGAGCCCAGTCGGAGATCTGTGAAATAATTCCAAAGTGTAATAGATAGAATTATTTCTTAATTCCGTATCATGAGGTCACGAGGATATTTTTTATTTGCTTTATTATTTGTCTTCGCATGATATATGTGTTTAAATTAATTGTGCAGCATATAAGCATGTTGTATATAACAGGAGCACGTTCACTGCTTTTATTTACAGCTTTAAAGCATGCTATGTGATTTATTTTGTGTAATTAATTATAACTATAATTTCGGGGTTCATGCTTTGCATGATAGAATTTTAGCAATATTATAATTATGGCTACATAAAATAATCTGTGCAATTGAACCTTATGAATTTAAATTACTAAGCTGATTATTTAATAAGACCTCCACAAAGCGATCCTTTATTTGAAGTGGGTAATTTATTAGGTAAACGTCTACATGTGTAGCTTACTTAATTTATTCATAAGTTCTAATAGATAGGATTTCTTAAAACAAACATTTAATTCATGTGAGAAATGGGAGTTCATGCGTAAACGTCTACATGTGTAGCTTGCGTATTGAGTTTTCATAAGTTCTATAGGGGTTGAATTAAATGAGACAGCCTTATTATAAGGGATCAGGGTGTGTCCTAGCAGATCCTTATATGGGAGGGTTGGCTTTGGTGGTAAGCTAGCTTAGATATTGTCCAAATTATAACTCATTTGTGATGTCCCTGCTTAGTAGGATAATATGGTCTTAAGTTAGTCTCCAATTATTAATTCCATTTGTCTAAGGAACTCAGGCATGGATTGGAATTAAAGGACTGGAATTGAAATATGCAATCTGGTTAAGTGTTTTGTTGTAAACGTACACATGTGTGGCTTGCAATAGTAATACTTAGGCAAATTGGAGGAAACATTAATGTTGTTTTATCATAAGGTTTCAATATTTAATTTTTGGTGTTTAGGGTTTGCGAATATGTTTTTAGTTTCTGCTTTAATTTGTGCTTTAATTTGTTGTTTTCAGACATGTCGACTGCTCATACTGGTAACCTCTTGACATCAAACCCTTTAACTGGTTCGAATTTTCCTGAATGAAAATTTTGTCTGATGGGACTACTGTGTACTTCAAAACAAGCCTATATACTTTACATGGACCCACTGTCTCCTCAGTATTGGAATTGTTCTGGCTATGAGCGAGAATTCGATGAAAGATGGAAGGCTTCTGATGAGTTTACTCGCTATCTCATCATGAACAATCTTTCTAGAGAATTAAGGCCCAAGTACAGATAATATCAAAATGTTGTTGAGATATGGAGGGAACTTGTGAAAGTATATGGGAAGGTGAGAAGAACTATCAATTATGATCTTGTGAAAGACCTGGTTTGCAAGAAAATACTGAGGGGAGTTCGTTGGCTATGCACTTCATAAGTATAAATTATGAAGAAATATAGAAAGAGAGGTGGGCGAATCATTAAGCGGGGAGAAATAAACATTGTCCTGCACTCTCTATCTGATTCTTATAATGATTTCATCAAGTCTCTCGGTGCCAGGCGCGAGTTTCCTCTACATGAGCTACTCAGGGCCCTGTTGCGAGAGGAATCTGACATGATAGCATTCGAGTTTGCTCAACCTTTGTCAGCTCTTGACAAGGTAGTTGCTGAAGCAAAGAAAATGCTTAAAAGGTAGATGAAGAAGATAAGGCAAAAGCCATCACCAGGCCATGCAAACGCAAGTGAAGTGAAGTAAATTTGTCTAGTGCCTAGCACGGGTAGATATGGTACATCATGTGCATTTATAATGAAAACAAGTTTAGCATCGGTTTCTACCCATTCTTGGGTAGTGGATACTGGAGCTACCGATCATGTTTGTTATACTTTGTAGGGGTTCAGGCCGACAAGGCAACTGATGCATGACGAGATTACCATCTCAATGGGCAGCAGAGACCAAGTCTCAATAGTAGCCATTGGAGATTTTACTTTATGCTTTGAAAACAATGTTTTGATTTTGAGGGATGTTTTATATGTGCCGATTTTTCGGTGGAACTTAATTTCAGTTTCCAAGTTGTTTAGTGATGGATATTCAGTTATTTTTTATAGTGGAGTTTCTATCATTGGGAATAACGGTGTTATCTGTCGTGGAAAACTGATTGACTCTCTCTATATCATTGATTGTATGCATAAAACTTCCGTGAATATTGCAAACTCATCCAATAATATTAATAATCATTCAAAGAGAAAGTTTTCTTCCGATGAGGATCAAACATATCTCTGGCACTTAAGACTAGGTCACATCAATCTAAAGAGGATTAAAAGATTAGCATGCGATGGGCTCTTGGATTCTTTTCAAGTGGTACCGCATCAAATCTGTGAATCCTGTATAGAAGGAAAGATGACAACCAGGCCTTTTAAGGCAAGTCAATCTCGAGCAGAGGATGTGTTAGAATTGATCCACTCCGACTTATGTGGACCAATGTCCATGCAAGCTCGTGGAGGTTATGATTACTTCGCCACATTCATTAACGATTACTCAAGATTCGGATATGTCTATTTGCTTTGCTACAAGTCTGAATGCTTTGAGAAATTCAAAGAGTTTAGGAATGAGGTAGAAAAGAAGCTAGGTAAGACTATCAAGACACTACGATCGGATCGTGGTGGAGAATACCTTAGTAACGAGTTCTTGTAGTACTTGTCAGACAACGGGATTACGTCCCAGTGGACTGCACCAGGAACCCCTCTACAAAATGGTGTAGCGGAAAGAAGAAATAGAACTCTCTTGGAAATGGTCAGGTCGATGATGAGTTATGCAAGCTTGCCGAATTCATTTTGGGGATATGCCTAAGAAACAACGGCCTATTTGTTTAACCTGATACCTTCTAAATCAGTTCCTAAAACGCCTCTGGAACTCTGGTATGGGCGAAAGCCAAGTTTGAACAGAGTGAGGTTTGGGGTTGTCCAGCATATGTGCTGACAAAGGAACCTGAAAAGTTAGAAAGTAGGTGTAAGCTGATGTTGTTTGTAGGATATCCCAGGCAAAAGAAAGGTGGTTATTTTTATTGTCCTGAGAATCAGAAAGTGATTGTCAGTACCAACGCAAGATTCTAGGAGGACAAATATGTAAGAAACCACATATCCAAGAGTGAAATTATCCTCCACGAGCTTGAGGATAAGGAAGCGATTCCATCGGGAAAGCCCAGTGTTGTGGTAAATCCACCTGTAATAGGTGAGGCAATACAAACACTGCCATCAATGCAAGGTATGGGACCAATGAGTACTGTGCCAACTACTGACACGGCTCAGATGCCTCATCGCAGTGGGAGGGTTGTCCACCAACCCGAGAGGTATATGTTTGTGAGAGAGTCTTCTGACTTGATCCCGGAAAGCGGATTGGATGATACTGATCCTGGACGTATGACGAGGCGGTATCTGATAAAGATGTAGACAAATGGTTAATCGCATTGGATTCAGAAATAGAATCCATTACGACTATGGATGTATACCAAAAAACTAATTTTCCAGATGGCTATCGAGCCATAGGGTGCAAATGGGTATACAAAAGAAAGAAAGGAGCGAATGGTGAAATTACAACTTTCAAAGCAAGGCTGGTGGCGAAGGGTTATAGTCAGAAAGAAGGTGTAGACTATGACGAGACCTTGTCACCGGTAGCCATGCTTAAGTCCTTTCATATACTCCTAGCCATAGCAGCACATAAGGATCTAGAGATCTGGCAGATGGATGTCAAAAGTGCGTTTCTAAACGGGTACCTTGAAGAAAGTAGGGTCATCTATATGCAACAGCCAGAAGGTTATGTGCAGAAGGGCGAAGAACATTTGGTCTGGAAGCTTAAGAAGTCGTTGTATGGACTTAAGCAAGCTTCACGATCATGGAATCTACGTTTTGATGAAGTGATTAAATCCTATGGATTTTCACAATGTTCAAACGAGAGTTGCGTGTACCGTCTATGTGTCAGCGGAAGAGTGGTGTTCCTTGTACTTTATGTTGATGATATTCTCCTATTTGGCGACAATGTGGAGGTATTGTTGGGCATAAATGGGTGGTTATCCAAATAGTTTCATATGAAGGACCTTGGGGAGGCAGGATACATCCTAGGGGTAAAAGTATTGCAGGGAGCGCAATAAGAGGATGCTGACCTTGTCTCAAGGGTCATATGTGGATACAGTGATTGCCCGTTCCGGCATGCAAACTGCCAAGAAAGGTCTGTTACCCTTCAGACATGGCATACATCTTTCCAAGGATCAGTGTCCGGTGACACAAAAGGAGAAAGATGAAATGAGCAACGTGCCGTATGCATCGGCCGTAGGGAGTCTCATGTATGCAATGTTATGTACGAGGCCAGATATCTGCTTTGTTGTAGGCATGGTAGCAAGATACCAATCTAACCCTGGACAGCGGTAAAGCACATACTCAAATACCTGAAAAGGACTAGAGACTACTGTCTCGTCTATCAGTGTGAGGAGTTGTGCCTTGTGGGTTATACGGATTCGGATTTCCAGGCAGACCAAGACAAAAAGAAGTCCACTTCTGGCTATGTGTTTACATTGGGAGGTGGGGCCATATCATGGAGTAGTGCAAAGTAAAAGTGCATTGCTGACTCCACCATGGAAGCAGAATATGTGGCAGCTTCTGAAGCTTCGAAAGAAGCAGTATGGTTTCAAAACTTCCTTCAGGAGTTGGACGTGATTCCTAAGCTGCCCAAGACCATCACGGTATATTGTGATAATTCAGGAGTTGTGGCTAATTCAACGGAACCACGAACTCACAGAGCGACAAACACATTGTAAGGAAGTATCATATTATACGAGAAATCGTAGCAAGGGGTGTGATCACTCTAATTTCTACAGATTAATTATAGAAATAGTGGCAAATAAATTTGTAAACCCTAAGGTTATCGATCCAGGGGAATGAAGCAACGAAAAAATCCTAAGTACTAAATCAGACGTTCTTAAAATACTGGTTAGGAAAAGCAATTAAAAAGTTTTGGTTGTTTTGGAAATTGTAATACTTGCTAATGAAAATTAAACAGGAAATTAAAAAGCTTTTGAAGTCAAATAAGAGAAGCACAGATTCCAGGGATATCTACCTATCAAGTATGACATGGATGAATGAATTGATTAATTCCCAATTTTAATTCCTCTTCGTAGTAAAACATCAGAAAAGTATTACGAACTTCTTTGTTGGACAATTCGTAAAGTAGATTAATTAATTACCCATCTCCGCTCGGTCTCAAGATAAATTAACTAACTTCAAAGATCTACAGATTTATTCCTACAATTAATCTCCTTCAGTTACGACAAGAAATCAAATTATATTGTGAAAATATCTTTCGATTGAAAACTATCACAGTTACGTCTCAAGTAATCAACTAGATAATCCTAAGATCTGGCCAACAAATCAAGATTATGAATAAGCACAGATTTCACAAACTACGAAGGGAAGGGGAAAATAATTCAATTAATCACAACATGCATACATTGATAGTTCGAAACCCTAGAATCTGAGAAAGGATTTAGTTACACATATTCATGGTAATATTCATCATAGAAAAATACAATCTGAATTGCATAAAAACTGGAATCCGGAAATCTTCCCGCAGGAATTTGTCTTTAAACATAAAACTCTAAAAACTCTTGGAATCTCTCAAAATCTAAAATCTAGAATAAAACACTCTTTGCGGTTTTCTTGGGGGTTTGAAAAATCGAATTTACAAAGCTATATATAGAGGTGGAGGTGTATCATATCAAATCCATGGCTAGATATGCATTAATCTCAAAATCAAATCTGGATTAGGTTTCCCGCATGCGCGTCGACCGTGGCTATTTGGCGTCGATCGCTGGGCCTGGAGATCTTCGTCGATCGACGAGCATTGGCAGCGAACAACGCGGCCTTTGCTTCCGTCGATCTGTCCTTCCCTTCGTCGAGCACTGTGCCTCGTCTGCGCGGTCTCACGGTTTTGGCCATAACTTCCTCTTCCGAACTCCGATTGACCCAATTCCAGTTGCGTTGGAGAGCTAACTCAGAGCTTCATCCATTTCCATGCACCAATAGCTCGAATTACTCTTGTGGAAGAACTCTTCATTGCTACTCTTACACGTCACTGCTTCCGGAATGGTTTTCTCATGAGTTTAGGCCTAAAAACCTGCATAAACATCAAAACACACCTAAAACCACCTAATACTGACATCATGCATAAAATATATATATAAACTCAATAAAACTACATAAAATAATATAAAAATAACATAGATATGTGAGTGAAATAACGAGCTTATCAGGGTGATGTGCTAGTATAGAAGATTGATACAAAAGATAATCTAGCGGATCCATCCACAAAAGCTCTGCCTCAGAAGGTCTACGAGATGCATGTACGTAACCTTGGGCTGAGGGCAAAGCCAGCCACGTAGAATGATTGATGTAATAGCTAGATTAGTTTAGACGCATTATACTCTGGAAAGCACCTGTATAATGCTTTGAGTATAAGTGGGAGATTGATGGATTTATATACTTAAAGCATTATGATTGGTATATTATGTACAAGGTCGATTGGTTAATATACTGGGAATCATAAATGTTGTATGTTCATCTCCTGTCATAATTAACAAACATGTGTCGCAAACGCAATTATCCTCTTATCTCGTCGATAGGGAGATCATGCAGTGTGTAGTAGATCACGGAAGATCGTATGGATCATTTTACCTAGCGAGATATAAATAGTTATCACAGCTAAGACAATTCCAGGATAAACTGTCGGTGTAGGCTGCAGCATACGCGGTAATAAGCATCTTATCTTGGATGACTTGGTATGCTGGTGTGGGGCACACATTGATAAGGACCTAAGTTGAGATCGATTCTTTTATCTGACATTAAAAGAATCTATATCTCTATGGCTTGATGAGATCCTAAACCTAAATCAAGGTACAGAAGTATATGCATATTGTGTATCACTTTGAGTTGCAGTGAAAGGCTCTAGTTGAGCTTGGATATCTGTATCTTGAGTGATAGCATTCTGTGTATGACTGTCTGGTACTGGAACTAGGTAACCACATCCAGTATAGAATGGTGACATTCCCTGAGCAGCTCAAAAGGTTTGATATGCTAAAGTCCTGCAAGCTGATTAAGTTCAAGCATAAGTGAAAAGGTTTGAGTTGATTGACTCAGGAATATAAGATGTTAATTAATTAAATAGCTTGTCAGAGCTTAAATTAATTAATGAATGTCTGTAACCTTAAATGTGGGGATAAACCGCGCCCATGCACCCCGTACCTCAAAACGTGGTAGCAAATTGGTAGGACAATATTGATTCTCTGGTAGAATGAATCAATATTAATTAATTAATTATATTATGGGTTGAATATGAGAATTAATTAATTGATAGGCCTTATTTGCTATTTGCATTCTGGTCCCTGGTCTGGCCCATGAAAACTCAGGCCCAATAGAAGTCCAATATTTTCCTATAAATAGGCCTCAGTTTCTCAGATCTCAACACACCACAAGATCATATGTTGCACACAACAAACCATATTTTGGGAGCTGTGGTGATCGACTAGATCTGAGAAACGAGGAGGAAATTCTGCTTTTCAACCGGGCAAGGAATCCAAAAGGAATCTTCACCAGATATTCGGATTGAGTTGGGATATAGATCAAAAGATCAGATCAGAAGGATCATCTTCATTCTTCTCTCTCCTTCTTGTTTTGGAAAATTATTTATTAATTTTCATAGATTTAATTCCTTTGATCTGTTAGGAATTAATCTTTGTGCGCGGGAAAAGAGATCAAGATCAAGTCTCTGTGGTTCTTCAGGTTTCTACAATCCAGGTATTCCGCATAAACCCCCTTATGCATAATCAATAGGAGCATGCTAGGAATAATCATAGGCATAGCAATTTATTTTGATATTCCAATTAACGATCTTGGCAAACGGACTTCGTGATTCAGTTCAAGAATCCCTTCATCTCTGTCATTGATGATGATCTCAATTGATACGTCAGTTGAGTATCCCGAAATTTATTCCCTTATTTATTCAATTTCCCAAGATTGATTCAAATATGTATTGAATCAGCAGTCCTCGTCCTTCTGCTGAAAGCTGGAACTTAGCAATCTTGTAATCTGCTGGAACCAATATCCTTTGTACATGAATATTGAATTGCTGAGAGCTGGGACTCAACAATCTCCTTATATATAGAATTCTCTTCTGAAGAGCGTGAGCTGGGACACACTCTTATTCTGCATCGTCTTAAGAAGACCAATAGAATTCCATAAATATTATCCAAGAACAGAATGAGAGCTGGGACTCATTCTTTCGTTACTTCATCTAATTCCAATAAGCCGAGCTTGAGACAATGCTCTTTGAATCTGCTTTGTGCTAGAGGCTTGGTGAATATGTCTGCTAGCTGATCCTCTGTTCTGATGTAATCCACTGAGATATCCTTTTTCTCAACACAATCTTGAATGAAGTGATGTCGGATATCGATGTGCTTTGTTCTGGAATGGTGAACAGGATTCTTTGTGATGCACATCACACTGTTGTTGTCGCAGTAAATTGGAACGTAACCAGTGCTAACTTCCTAGTCTTTAAGTTGTTGCTTGATCCATAGCATTTGTGTGCAGCAGCTGGCAGCAGCTACGTATTCTGCTTCTGTAGTGGATGTTGCTACAGAATGTTGCTTTTTGCTGAACTAGCTTATCAACTTATGACCTAGGAATTGGCATGTTCTGCTTGTGCTTTTTCGATCAATTCTGCAGCTTCTGAAATCTGAATCTGAGTATCCTATAAGGGTGAGTTCGTCTGCTCTGGGATACCAAATTCCTAAATATTATGTTCCCTTTAGATATCTGACAATTCTTCGTGCATACTCCATGTGTGATTTCTTCGGATTTGCTTGATATCTGGCATATACACCTACAACATATGAAATGTCTGGTCTTCTAGGAATCAAGTATAGCAGTGAGCCAATTATTCCTCTGTATGTTTGGGGTCTACGGATTCCCCTTCTTCATCCATTGATATCTGACAAGCTGTACTTATGGGAATCCGCAGAATCTGTCTTTTCTGGGTAGAATTTGCTGATGAGATCTTTTGTTTACTTCTTCTGATGAATAAAAAATCCCATCACCGGATTGCTGGACTTGTAGACCTAGGAAGTATGACATTTTTCCCATCATACTCATTTGGAAGTTAGATGCATAAGTTGAGCAAACTTCTTGCAGAGACTTAAATTTCTTGATTCAATTATGATGTCATCCACATAGATTTGGACCAGCAAAATTTCTTCAGCATCTTTGATCAAGAATAACGTCCTGTTGATCTTTCCTTTCCTGAATCCATTCTTCAGCATGAATTGTGATAAAGTCTCATACCACGCTCTTGGGGCTTGCTTTAGTCCGTAGAGAGCTTTCCTTAGTCTGTACACCTTGTTTTCGCGTTCGAAACCTGGAGGTTGTTCCACGTAGACTTCCTCCTTTAATTCGCCACTAAGGAATGCACTCTTGACGTCCATTTGGAATATTGTGAACCCATGATGAGCAGCATATGCTAGGAATAATCTAATTGCTTCCAAGCGAGCTATTGGAGTAAATGTTTCATCGAAGTCTATCCCCTCGCACTGCGCATAACCTTTAGAAACTAATCTGGCGTTGTTTCGAATGAAGAGTCCATTTTCATCTCGCTTATTCTTGAATACCCATTTAGTTCCTATTACTGATTGATGAGTTGGACGGTCGACGAGATCCCATACATGATTCCTTGTGAAATCTGATAGTTCCTCCTGCATTGCATTGATCCAGTCGGCTGATTTGAGTGCGAGTGTTACTTTGGTAGGCTCTTCTTGTGATATGAAGCAGGCAAGCAGTGCACTATGTCTGGTTCGGATTGGATCAACAATATCTCCTAGAATTGCTTGAGTAGGATGATCTCTGAGCAGCCATTTGGGTCTTTGTAGTTCTTCTACAGGAATGATTTGACTGTTGGATGGTCCGATGGGTTCTTCTGAAACTGGTACATCAACAAACTGTAGAGTTTCCAAGCTATCTGCTACCCTTGTTGAGTTGACTTTTGCTGAAAGATTGTCTTCTGACATTTTGTCTGTGGATTTTGTATAATTGGTGTAGTACTTCTGTCTGCAGCAGTCTGCTCCCGGTTGTCTTCAGCAAAGTTGTCTTCAATAGATCTCTCGCCATTCTGGGAACCTTCAATTGTATCCTCATTCTATTGGATGATTGCATCTCCTTGAGTTCCCGATTGATCTGTATGTTCTTCGAGAGATTGTATAGTGGCCTCAGCATTGCCGATTGCATCACAGGCCCTCTTGACTGTCGATTGATTAGTCAAGGTCTCTAGTAGAGATGATAATTCATTCATTAACCTAGTCGGATCATTCGGTTCAGCTTTGGAAGTATTTGAGCCCGAAGGTCCATTGAGATCATTGGTTTCACGAAACGCATCTCTTTGACTTCTTATGGTCCTGCGCACTAACGTAGCTTCATCAAAAGTAACATTGCATGTTATTTCCACAAGTTTGGTTGTCTTATTAAGCACTCTATATCCCTAGACGGATGTCCATATCCTAGGAATACTCGTTCATCGGCTTTGGGAGAACAAGTACTTAATTTCAATTTCCCATTATTATGGATATAACATGATGAACCAAAAATATGAAGATGAGCTAAATAAGGCTTACAACCATGATATATTTCATAGGGAGTCTTGTTGAAGCGAAGATTCAGCCCACTTCTGTTTTGTGTGTAGCAAGCATTCATCACAGCTTCTCCCAAATATCTTTGACTTAGATCCGTATCGGCTAGTATTGTACGCCCGGCTTATTTTAAAGTTTTATTCCTTTTTTCTACTAAGCCGTTTTGCTAGGGTGTTCTTGCAGTGGACCTTTCATATCTTATCCCAGCATTTGCGCAGAAATCCATCAATGTTCCATTGCAGATGTTTGTACCATTGTCAGATCTTATCCTTTTGACCGTGAGCTCCTTGTTATTTTGAACTCTAATTATCAGCTCCGGAAGGATAGTTTTTACCTCATCCTTGCTTTTGAGTAACCTCACCCATGTGTGCCTCGAAAAATCATCAATAACAACTAAAGTATATTGTTTGTTACCTACAGTAGGTGGTGTCACTGGGCCAAATAAATCTATGTGCAGTAGCTCAAGGATTTTGTTTGAAGTGGCCTTTTCTGGATTTGAATTGAAGAACGCTCTGACTTGCTTTCCTTGTTGACAGGCTCTGCATACTCCTTCCTTCTTGAAGGTTTCTTGTGGTAAACCTGCAACAATGTTCTTTTTGACAATATAATTGATGGTTGTAAAGTTCAGATGGGTTAGCCTTTTTTGCCATAGCCAATTTGTCTCTTCTTTGTTGAATGCTATGAAGCACGATGCTTGTTGACCACTTTCCCAATCAATAATGTAGAGTCCTCCTTTTCTGATTCCTCTAAGCTTTACTTCACCGGTGGTCCTATCTGCAACTTCACAACCTGTGTCAAAGAAGGAAACAATATATCCATTTCACTTAGCTGGTTGATGCTCAGTAGATTGTGCTTGAGGCTATCGACGAGGGAAACGTTGATTATTCGCATTCCATTCTGCTCGATGCACCCTCTTCCTATTACTCTGGCCTTGGAGTTGTCACCAAATGAGACTGAAGCTCCTCGGAACTTGTGAAGTTCTGTGAAGATCTATTCATCTCCTGTCATGTGACCTGAGCATCCACTATCTAAGATCCATTCTTTGAGTTTTCCTGATAATCTTCTTTCTGGACCCTGTTCCTGCAAAACAAAGAGTTATATTTTTGGTACCCAATCAATTGCGGGTCCTACAGGATTAGTTTTCTGGATTATTCCCTTGGGAATCCAGACTTTCATGATTTTGATGTTTCTCATGTCATCACGTTTCACCTCCCTTCCGTTCCTGTTGGCATAGTTTTGATAATTAACATAGAAATGTGTGGTAGTGTGTCGAGCCATCACTATTTTTTGAAAATGTTTTAGTGTAGACTCTGGCCTCAAGTAGGTGTTCCTTCTACTTGGAGTGTATGTTGGCTTCTTTGCAACCTTAGTAGATTGTTTGGCCTTGCTAGGATTTGTATGAACCTTCATGGCAGATGGAACAGTCTGCTAGGTTATATACATAGACTTTGCTGGCCTTTTCTCAGCAGATCGATAATTCAATCTTTGCTGAGCAGTCAGCTGAGGATATTAGTCTGCCAGCATTTCTGCTGATCAATTGACTTGAAGTTTTCCCTCTTGTCTTTCCTAGCGGTCTACTGAATCTTCCCAGTAGCTGGGACAAAAACAATTTTCTTTGACTTACTTGATACAGCGACGCAAGATTTTTTACCATCAAAACCTATTCCAGCAAAGTTCTTTGAACTTCTTTGGTCACTTAGAATATCATCTAAACCTATTACTCTTCAAAGTTTCATTTTCCTGTCTTAAAGTACTATAACTATCACTTAAGAAGGAGAATTCGGTCTTTAACTTTAAAAGTTCCTCGTCTGCTGACCTAGATTTATCAATTCACTGGTCAAAGTTGAAAGTTGAGACTTCAGAGAGGAATTTTCTTTTACTAGAATATCCTTTAATGCATGAACTTTTGAAAACTCTTTTAGCAAATATTCCACAGTTATCTCATCTGATTCTGAGTAACACGAATCAGCAGTGTCATGCATATTATCAGAAGTTGAAGCAATAGACAGAGTAGTGTTTGTTACCTGGTTTCTTGAAGCTGATTCTTCTGTCTGTTCTTCATTGATGTCTGCCATGAACACCATTAAAACATCCTCTTCATCTTCTGATGAGTAGTTTTCATCGTCATAATCAGGGATGTCTGGTAGTTCTGTCTTTGTCAGCAATGCTTTGGTGACCGCCTTCGATGCACGTCTTTCGAACAGCTACTTCAGTCTTTCCCTTTCTTCTGGATCTACCTTTGGGCATTCGAACTTCAGGTGATCTGGGTAATCGCACTCGTAGCATGTTCTTGGTGCTCTCTCGCTATTCTTGTTATCTGTTGGTTGAGTCTGCTGGAAGTCTTCCTTTTTTTCCTTTTGCTTTTAGCAACAACCTTTGAAGTTTCTTCATTTGTTCATCCAGCACGATCACGGAGCATTCATCTTCTTTGAAGTGAGATCCACTGATGGAAGGAATCTTCTTTGTCGAGCTATGTTGAGCAGGTCGGTCTGAGTGAATGACTTCTTTGTTTTTCACTTTTGTCCATCTTTCTTCACAAAGAATGTCGAACCTTCCATTGGTTCTTCAATGTTGACTGCAGCACGAACAGTCTCATTCTCTTTTATTTGAGCGATATCCCATTCATGAGCTTCCAGTTGAGCAAACACGTCTTTGGTGCTAATCTTCGACAAATCCTTATCCTTTAGACTGGTTACTTTGATGAACCAATCCTCCTTAGGTAGTCTTGAGAGAATCTTTGAATTCATGTCAGGAAGTTCGTATGTTCTCCCCAACTTCTTTAACTCAGCTACAATGTTGTTGAATCTTGCCTCCATGTTCTTGATAGTTTCACCTGGAATCAAACAGAAAGATACATACCTATCTACCAATTGTTGTAGCTTGTTTCTCTTCATCTGATCCGATTCTTTGTCCAAAGTGCTAAGAAAATCCCACATTTCTTTAGCACTATCGTACTCCAACGCTTCAACCGTTAGAGTAGGTGACAAGGCACCTAATATTAGATCCATGGCGACGTAATTTAGTTGATCACGGGTTCGTTCTTCTTGAGAGCATTCTTCAAGCGGCTTATCCACCATTACGTCTGGTCCTGTTACGTCCTCTCTAACCCTTGTCTTCACGTTCTGGATCTTGATGGGTCCAACTGTAGGGTTTTACCGTGAACCGAATCACCAAAACTAAACTGAACCGGATCGATTTATGGATATTGCTCATAATTAAAATTCACAAAAACCTAGCATGCTCCTATGAATTTAATACATATTGTGGATTGAGGAATTACCGTTATTCCGTCGTGTCTGAAACAACCTTTTGGGTTTGAATTTCCAATTTGAAACCAACCACGCAATCCGATTTAATCTGCGGAAACAGAAATTAGAGATCTAATTTCTAGATTAAAATCGAAAACAAAAGGGAAGAAAGAAAGAAATATGTTCTCCAGATTAGATCTTCAGAACTGTATCCCGGTGCTGATCAAATCTACTACTGGTGAGGACTCCGTAGATCTGTAGCTTGAGCAGGACCAGAATCGAAATTCTCCTCCTCTCTCCCTCTGAAGTCGGCGCCTCTCTCTCACTCTCTTAGATCTAGGGTTTTTCAAATTGTGTTATGAAGTGGCTAGGGTTTCAGAGAGTGAGAGGTCTATTTATAGACCTAGGGTTATAAAACCCTAATGGGCTCCTGGGCTCAATTCAGCACACTTATTTGGGCCAGACCTGGGACCTAATGCAAATAATAAAGTGGGCCTATAAATTATTTAATTCCCATGTCCACAACCCAGGACACTATTAATTAATTAATATTAATTCTTTTTCACCACAGAATTAATACTGACCTACCCCTTTATTACCACGTTATGAGAACGGGCTGCATTAATTGAGAATCTCCATATTTAAGTTTATCGGACATCCATTAATTAATCGGAGCCTCTGACAAGCTCTAACTACAATTAATTAATATCTTATTATTCCTGAGTAGTACCACTCAAACCTTATCACTCGTGCCTGAACTTAATCAGCCTGCAGGACTTTGGCACGATGAATGTTATTGAGCTCGTCAAGGAATGTCCCCATCCTATTACTCAGATATGGTTACCTAAACCCAGTCTCAGGCGGTACTACACGAACTGCTGTTACCCAAGATGCGGATATACGAGCACGTTACTTAGGCTCTCCACCATGGCAAGTCAAAGCAACAGTCAACCCGTGCAAACCCCTGAACCTTCGTTAGGGTTTGGACTCAATCAATATAACGAGATCTTGTATTCGCTGATGTCAGACAGACGAATACATCTCACTGCGGTCCATCAATACGCCACCTCTGTGTACCTGCATGTCAAGTAACCAAGACAGACTACTTATTCCGACAATGCCGCAGCTATCCGGACAGACGTATCCTCATACGCTGTCTCGGCTGTGATCAGGTTTATGTCTCACTAGGTCAAGTGATCATACTGTCTTTTGCAATCTACAACACGCCGTATGATCGTCCCTATCGGTGAGACAAGAGGATACCATTGTTCATACATGTACGATTGTTTACAGATAGGAGAAATAAACCGTTGTATACTCATTATAATAAATGCTTTCAGTATACAAAACCCATCAATCTCCCACTTATACTCAAAGCATAACTAAGCTATTACAGAATATACAGTCCGTCTATCTAGTCTGCTGTCACTTTAACCACTATCAGTGGTCGGCATCCACCTCAGACCCAGCTCACGAATATGTCTTTCGTAAACTTTCTGCGGCAAGCTCTTTGTAAACGGATCAGCAAGATTGTCATCAGTGTCAATCTTCTTAATCAACACATCGCCCCTCGATACGATTTCTCGTATGATATGGTACTTTCTCTCTATGTGTTTGCTTGCCCTGTGAGACCGCGGTTCCTTTGAGTTTGCCACTGCACCGGAGTTATCACAATAAATTGTGATGCTCCTCGGCAAACTCGGGATCACACCCAACTCTAAAAGGTAGTTTCGGAGCCACACCCCCTCTTTCGAGGCGTCGGAGGCGGTGACATATTCTGCCTCCATGGTGGAGTCAGCAATGCATTTCTACTTTGAACTCCTCCAAGATACAGCTCCACCTCCCAGGGTGAACACATCCTGAGGTCGATTTCTTCTCATACAGGTCCCCTTGGAAATCCGAGTCTGTATAACCCACAGGACACAAATCCTCATTTTGATAAACTAGGCAGAAATTCCTAGTTCTTTTCAAATACTTGAGGATGTGCTTTACAGCAGTCCAGTGCGCCTGTCCAGGGTTAGACTACCCACCGCAGAAGCGTATGATACAAGACTCATTTCGTCTTTCTCCCGCTGTGTCTGAGGACACTGCCCACCAGAAAGACGAACGCTATGTCTGAAAGGTAGCAAGCCTTTCTTGGCGAGTTGCATGCTGAACCGGGCTATCACAGTATCCACATAGGATGCCTGGGATAAGCTCAACATTCTTCTCTTACGATCTCGTAAGACCTTAATACCAAGCATGAAGCCAGCTTCTCCCAGATCCTTCATTTGGAACTGTTCGGATAACCAAACCTTGATTTCGGACATCAGTCCCTCGTTGTTTCCAAATAGGAGTATGTCATCAACGTATAGTGCAAGGAAAACCACGCTCCCACTGACACAAAGTCGGTAAACACAACTTTCATTTTCCAACTGTGCAAATCCATAGGATTTAATCACATCGTTGAAACTTAAGTTCCACGACCTTGAAGCTTGCTTAAGTCCATACAAGGACTTCCTAAGCTTCCAGACAAGATGTTCTTCGCCCTTGCTTATGTAACCCTCAGGTTGCTGCATATAGATGTCTCTACCTTCTTCAAGGTAACCGTTTAGAAAAGCGGTTTTGACATCCATCTGCCAGATCTCGAGGTCCATACGCAGCTATGGCAAGGAGTATCCGGATGGATTTGAGCATGGCTACGGGTGAAAAGGTTTCGTCATAGTCAATGCCCTCTTTTTTACTATAACCCTTTGCCACCAGCCTGGATTTAAAAGCCGTAATCTTTCCATCCGCCCCTTTCTTTCTCTTGTATACCCATTTGCACCCTATGGCCCTAAAGCCATCTCTAGATGAGTACTATTTCTTCTTTCAGCTACACCGTTTTGCTGGGGAGTACCCGGTGCAGTCCACTGGGATGTAATCCTATTTTCTGACAAATATTGCAGGAACTCGTTGCCGAGGTATTCGCCACCGCGGTCAGATCGCAGCGACTTGATAGTTTTCCCGACCTTCTTTTCTACCTCAGCTATGAACTCTTTGAATTTCTCAAAGCATTCAGATTTGTAGCGAAGCAGGTAAACGTATCCGTACCTTGAGTAGTCGTCAATGAAAGTGACGAAGTACTCGTACCCTCCACGAGCCTGCGTGGACATCGGTCCACATAAGTCAGAATGGATCAATCCCAACACTTCCTCTGCTCGAGACTGACTAGCCTTGAAAGGCCTAGTTCACATCTTGCCCTCGATGTAAGATTCGCAGACTTGATAAGGTATAGCCCGGACTAGGTCCAATGTACCATCATCTGCAAGTCTTTGAATCCGCTTCAAGCTTATGTGACCCAGTCTCAAGTGCCAGAGATATGTAAGATCCTCATCAGAAGAAGTAAGTTTTCTCTTCCTAGGATTATCAATTACGGATGAATTACATGCAATATAAAAGACATGTTTGATCGAAGTAACATAGAGGTTGTAAATCAACATTCCATAATGGATAACATTGTTACAACCAATGATAAAATCATAAATAACAGATATCCATAAAAGTTGATAAAATTTGTCCTGTCGATAAACCACAGCCCACAAATAAACTCTCAAATGTACTTAATTCATCAAAACATAAGGAAAAGAAAACTCCATGAAGCTCCGTCATAAAACGTTGCCTTCATCCAGTTTGGTATCTTCTTGCCATCACTCACCAGCCTTGTCGGCACGGTCCCCTGCAAAGTACAACAACATGAACAACAAGTCAGTGCTTACAGCTCTAGAAGAGCAACAACTAACTCTAAGCATGCTTACAATTATACATGCAAAATGGTATACCTTGTCTAGATTTGTTGGCTTGATTATCTTTCCTCCAGTGTCCTTTCTTACCACACCTGAAGCACCTGTCCCTTTCAGTCGCCACCTTAGGCTTTTTCCCAGCCCCACCATCCTTCACAGGTGTCTTCTTGGCCCACTTCTTAATCCCTTTCTTTTGCTTCATACTTTTCGGTACAACAGAGAGATTACCAGAAGTGGCCAAGGCAACCTTCTGAGGGTTCATGACCGATTCAGCTGCCATCAAGTCATTGAGTAACTCGTTAAGAGTATACTCTTTCTTGTTCGTGACAACATTTAGCCTAAAACTCTCAAAGGACTTGGGTAGACAGTTCAGTGTGATATCGACCTTAGCCTCAGCGTCGATACCTCCACCATGCACAGTTAGCTCATCCATGAGGTGAGTCATGGTAACTACATGCTCTCTCACTGAGGTGCCATCAGTAATTTTCTTACTCACGATTTCCCTCATGAGATTGAACCTGACGGCTCTATCAGTTTCCCCATAGGTCGCCTCCAAACTTTGCATAATGTCATAGGCATGCCTATGGTGCTGATGCTGCTGCTGCAAGACTTTCGACATAGTGGTCATCATGTAGCACTTAACTACATTGTTCGATTTCTCCCGCTTGTTATAAAAGTCTATATCCAGTTGACTGGATTCAGCAGTTGGCACTTCGGGACGAAGTACTTGCAGAACGAACATATGTTCTTCTGCAATCAGGAGGTACTCGAGATTGCGCTTCCATTCCAGGAAGTTCGGACCAGTTAGAGTGTTTTGTGCAAGAATATTGATGACATTAGACATAGACATATTTGAAACAATAAAGAATCTTAGATAAGAACATACATGTTGAACTTCGAAAACAAATGCATTGAAAACCTTTTAATAAATCAAATGCAAATGTTTTCCACTAATTGCCCAAGAGTTCCCACCGCAAGCTACACTCGTAGACGTTTACGATGTCACCCTCAACCAGAACTGCGGGTTTTAAGCCCCAATCCATTTAATTTCACTACCATGTCAAGATGCTTTTGACACTAGAAATTAATAATTAGTGAAAACCTTAGACCAAGCCATCTCTCAAGATCAGGGATGCAATTCTTGCATTATATTCTAAGATGCTTCTAAGCTATTAACCACAAATTTAACTCCGGCCAAAAGAGACAGTTTAGCATGGCACGTAACCATACCGCACAGCCCTTAAAGCTTTTGTTATCTATAATTTAAATCAATCCTAGAATACTTGTGAAAGAGGTCTACGCAAGCTACACTCATAGACGTTTACGCAAAGCCCTCCCACTATTCACATGATTTAAATTGTTTGTCTAGAAATCCCAACAATCGTACCCATGCACCTCTAGGAACTAGCAAGCTACACTCGTAGACGTTTACTAGAACGAGAGATAAACTTACAGCCTTGGACCGCTTTGTGGAGGTCTATTGATTTTAATTAAAAAATATGCTTAGTATTTTTCTTTTAAAAGGTTTCTTTATGCGCACACATAATTTCTTTGTCATTATATTTTCCAAATTTTTGCATGTAATTAAACAAGCCCAAAAATTCCCAAAATATAATCCAACAAAAGAAATTAATCACATAAGCATGCTTGAAGAACTGTAAATAATAAAAGCGATAAAACATGCTTTTCCTATTATCTACACATGCTTAATTGCGCACATAAAAAAATCACATATCATACGAGGACAATTAAGGCAAACAAAAATTCCTCGTGGCCTTAAAAATAGAAAAACTAAATTCTATCTATTACAATTTGAATTTTGAATTAATTTGGATAAATCCAAATCTTTTCAAATCTTCCAAATCTTCAAGGGCCTTCAAATCTGGATACACCAAATCTTTTGGATTTTAGGCCTTTGTGATTTGATGATTTGCCCTAACCCTAATGCAAACCCTAGGGTTTACACAAGATTGTGCAAACCACCAAAACACGAGCCACCACGATGGGACAGCAGCCAACGACGACCGCAGCTGCCGCCGACCAGCTGCCCGCCGCTGCCGCCGGACCCAGCGCCGCCCTGTGCCGCCGCACGCGCTCGCCCAGCGGACTCGCGCGCTTGTCCCTGCCTCACGCGCGCAGGTCGCGCACGCCCCTGCCGCTGCTCGCGCGCGCGGCCTCTTGCCGCCGCCGTGCACCGCCTTTCGTCGGCCCCGTCTTCGTTCTTCGTCCTCGACCCGTCCAATTACAAAATTTGAAAAAATACAGAAATCTATTCTATTACAATTTTTTCAAATCTACACTAATCACGGGTTTTCTCGTGATTTTACAAAAACAATTCAGCCCTACACGGATAAACCACCGAGGGCTGAATCAACGGGTTGCCACGAGGAACAAAAACCAACAACCACAAAATAATAAATTTATACATGCATATCGAATTTAATTATGAACAACAGAGCCATAAATCAGAAACCTGGCTCTGATACCAATTGTAGGGTTTTACTGTGAACCAAATCACCAAAACCAAACTGAACCGGATCGATTTATGGATATTGCTCATAATTAAAATTCACAAAAACCTAGCATGCTCCTATGAATTTAATACATATCGTGGATTGAGGAAGTCGTGTCTGAAACGATCTTTTGCGTTTGAATTTTCAATTTGAAATCAACCACGCAATCCGATTTAATCTGCGGAAACAAAAATTAGAGATCTAATTTCTAGATTAAAATAAAAAACAAAAGGGACGAAAGAAAGAAATCTGATCTCCAGATTATATCTTCAGATTTGTATCCCGGTGCTGATCAGATCTATGACTGGTGAGGACTCCGTAGATCTGTGGCTTGAGAAGGACCAGAATTGAAATTCTCCTCCTCTCTCCCTCTGAAGTCGGCGCCTCTCTCTCACTCTCTTAGATCTAGGGTTTTTCAAATTGTGTTATGAAGTGGCTAGGGTTTCAGAGAGTGAGAGGTCTATTTATAGACCTAGGGTTTCCTAGTGGGCTCCTGGGCTCAATTCAGCACACTTATTTGGGCCAGACCTGGGACCTAATTCAAATAATAAAGTGGGCCTATGAATTAATTAATTCACATGTCCACAACCCAGGACACAATTAATTAATTAATATTAATTCTTTTTCACCACAGAATTAATACTGACCTACCCCTTTATTACCACGTTATGAGACAAGAGGATACCATTGTTCATACATGTACGATTGTTAACTGATAGGAGAAATAAACTGTTGTATACTCATTATAATAAATGCTTTCAGTATACAAAACCCATCACCAACTTCGATCACTCGTCTCATCTCATGATGCACATTCATCAGTGTGATCATTGACCTCTTTTACCAGGTAGAATAGGAGTCTGGAGTGAACTTGAGATGCTTTGCGTTGTGCACCATTTTCTTGAACCAGAGCTAAACACAAAAACACATATATGCAAGGAAAATCTGGATATGGTCCTTGGCGACTCAAAAGCAGCTAGTCTGTAAAGACCAACCGTTATGATTCCACTTGTTGGTCCCTGATCAGAGTAATTTTTATATGCAGCGGAAGTATTAAATTTATCTTGCACGTGTCTTGCTAAGGTCTCGACTTAGCAAGTGTTTATCTAAATGTTTTAGCTCGTGTATTCGTTAGATTGATTGTAGTTTATACTTCAACACTTGGTGTGTTGAGTTTCAAATAATTACAAACAAATAACATAATAAAATAGTAAATGACACAAGAGTTTTTATAGTGGTTCGAACAATTGTTCTACGTCCACTCTCCAGTCCTTTGATTGAAAATTCACTAGAAGAATGGGTACAAGATCAGATCTGATCTCTAACGTTGAGCAGCTCCTCCATCTGGTCAGCGCGCACCTTCAACCACCTTGATCTCCAATCTTCAACCGGTATCGCTCCTTAGAGTGAGGACAAACCTCCCTTCTCCTTGGACATCGATTACTGGGAGTTTTATAGTTCTTCCCGGAACCTATTCTTGTGTTGGCCCGTACGAATCACTCTTGCACCGCAATAGTGACTACTAGATTCTTTCTCTATTAGAAGGAATCCCAATATTACCTTTTGAAGATAAATTTCACAGGTCTTTGAGCTTCTATTATGAAACTTGGGAAAAGCTTCAATTAAGAACTTAGCTCGGTCGTGTTCGCGTGATATAGAGAATGAGTTTGATCTCTTTTGATATCTCTTGTATGTATAAAATCGCGAACTTTTAATCAAATAAGGATGACACCTATTTATAGGTAAAGATTTAAACGGTTGTTTGAATCTTATCCGTTACTCAAAGGGAATGCTTGCCTATCTGCATGTTTTCTTTTCTGCGGTGGACAGAGACTCTTCAAGTCTCCTCGTCTTTGATTGGCGTAGCATCTGTCTTTAGCTGTCTCTTGTCAGAACAGATCTTTTTTAGGTCTGAACCCTTCTTCTTCATGATGCTTGTTCCCTCCTCTTGATTGGTTGGTTCTTCTTGTAATTTGTAATCCGTCTGATATTTAGCTTTGTAACTTCTTGATTGCTGATAGTCATTTACTAGCCACTGATGTGCGTCGGATGTCTCCGTAGTTTGTTGGAGTTCTTTATTCAGCATCCATGTCGCTTCCTTCACACCGCTAGCCTTTCTTTTCTCTTTAGCAATCTTCAGCAATTAGGCAAGTTTGCTGACTCCTTCAGCAAACTAGATTCTCTCTATTTCTTAATCTATTACAACTCGAGTATGAATTCCTATACAGGACTTTTTACAGTTGACTCGATACTGAGTTGCTATAGCTTTGATCCACCAAAATATATCAAACTATGATTATGAATTGGTTTACAATAGAGAGGTCTAACAATATTCCTAACAGATTTGTGCTTAGTGAATTATTCAGACCCAAGGATGTAGGATATTTAGATCAACCACTATAAAATACCTTGTGTTCTTTACAACTATATTTTTAATTTTGTCTTGTTTAGTTTCGCAAACTGACTTTTGAAACCTTCAATAATTGTCCAAGTATTGAAGAGTATATCCCATGACACTTACCTAACAACGGCAGGCCTAAGCTTAATTCTTATCAAGTACACTAAACTGAATTCTATTTGTTTAGTTGAACAAGTGCAAGTTTATTATTTCTGCTTCCGCTGCATATACAAACCTTCCGCTGCACATACTTGTATTCTGATTTTGGGACCAACAATAAGGAAAATAAAAATTATTAATGAATTATTCAAGTTTAAATGTGGGCCACGCGATTAAAAAATGAGTGACTATGATTTGGTCTCATATAAAATATGAGAGATAGGTAACATATGATTACAACTATATATATGGAGAGAGAGAGAGAGTGTGTTATGATCAGTGCTAAAATTAAAGTTCGTGTTAAATAGGAATGAATTTCAGCCATTGGATTGATAGCATCAATGGTCGAGATTAAAAAATTAAACATAATTTTTGATCGTGCTTAATTGCTTTATAAATCATACTTAATTCGATTAAGCATGATTTATAAAGCAAAAAAACATGAAATCTGGAAAAAAAATTAATCTCAACCATTGATTTTTTTTAGATGAATGGTGTAGATTCAATCCTATTTAGTACTCCTTTCGTCTCATATTAATAGTCCCAAATGAAATGGCACGATAACCAATGTTTGTGAGTGTAGTGGAATTAATAATTTATTGGTGAGTGTGAAAAAATTTGCTATTTTGGGAAATTAGACTAATAAGTGGGACATACCAAAAAAACAAGTGAGACTAATAAAATAGGACAGATGGAGTACAAAATAATATTTAGTCTGTGATGCACTCCTTATTTATATATATATATAGATAACAAGAATACCCTTGTAGTTAGCAAAGCCAAAGGAGAATGTATGAATAGTAAAAAAGAAAAATACAATAAAAAGTGTAAAATGGCAATGATTTAGGGATGGTTAGAGGTATGAGACTTTTTTTATTACTCCCTCCGTCCCACTCTATTAGTCCCATTTGCCTTTTTGGTCCGTCCCACCCTATTAGTCTCATTTCCTAAAATAGCAAACTTTTTCACACTCATCAATAAAATATTAATTTCACTCAACTCACAAACATTTACTTGCATTGGTTTGTGTGTCCCTTCCTATGGGACTAATAGGAAGGGACAGAGGGAGTATTATTTACCCTTTAATTTTGGGAGAGATTGGTATGGGTGCATTTAATATCCCATGTTGATGGGCTTTTCATAGACACCTTTTCACACCTAATCATTCCTCCCATGACCCTTTTCATTAAAGCTCTACACATTTTCTCAATCAATAATGCCTACATAAATATTTCTCACATAAACATTATAATTTCCACAATAAAATCAAATATTATTGACAAAATTTTTTGTGTATATATATTTCAGAATGTCTATGGTCTTAAACATAGAAACATGTGTATCAAAGTGGTTGTCCATAAATGTGGATTTTTTTTAATTAAATTTTTTAGATAATTGATATAGTAATTAATTCTCGAGCTAAATTTGATGCCTGTTATTCGAAGGCTTGCCCATAGGTATCAAAATTATTAAAAACCGACCAAAAAATATGTGTGTGAGAGAGAGAGAATTGTGTAGGAAATTGAATCATTTTGAACTTGGTCCAACATTTGCAATTTTATCCTTTCCTCCAGTATATGGACTCTCTACTTGCAATTTTCATTAATTCTATCACCAGTAAATTGACTTTGGGTTGGCCTTTTACTAAAAAAATTTATCCAATTCGCAATTATTTGTCATTTGTTTTGTTTTTCAAATAAAAAAATTGTTTTGTAAAATTATATATTTCTATTACATGCATTATATATTATTTACTGACCTTAAAAATATAATATACAGTTCATTATATGAGTGAAAAGATAATAGCATAAAAGTAAACCGAGTATAGGCCGAAACCTTACAGCAGCACAGGGGCATACCCCAGGGATAAAAACAGACACCCGAGGTTCACAAACAGTGTGACCATCGGGACAAGCAATCTAACCCTGCAAATACAAGTACACGGGGCATACCCCAGTAGAAAGATGACATCTAAGCACACTATAAGGTGACCAGCCCAACAATGGCCCAAATCTCACACCTACCGAGATAACCCAACAGAAATCAACCACCCAAAACGATCATACCGATAGTAGTCCTGGGTCCGAAAGAGAAATGCCATCCTAACTAGGTCAGCACGACATCCCCCTTCATCACACTCAAAACCAAGCGATGTAGGCATACTAACTAGGTCAGCCCACCTACATCACACTATCGATATGATCACAAACCAACAGAAAACACAGAAGAGACCACTAATGGGTATTCCAGTCAAGATGAGCAACAACCTCATCTATCGGGAACACCGAGTAAAGAATACGAAAAACGTCCTCCTTAATGCCCTTCACAACTGCAGCGGCATCAAAGGGAGCACCATTAAAGACTTTCTTGTTCCTTGCATGCCAGATATGGTTCGCCGTGGCGGCCAGAGCAAGATAACGGGCTTTCTTCAAGACTTTGGACCAGCTCCTCTCCCGCAGGCACCACTTCAGCGCAGCTTCCACGGTCGATGTCCTATGCTTCAGTCCAAGCCACTCCCGCACATCCCTCCAAACCCGTGAGGTTTCCCTACATTCAAAAAAGAGATGCTTAGCGGTTTCATTAACAGAGTCACAAAGCTGACAGACCAAGGGCACATCATCACTTAAAAAGCACATGCGGTCCCTAGTCTTAAGCCTGCCATGTAAAATAAACCAAAGGGTAATAGAAAAACGAGGAGGGATAGGAGACTTCCATATGGTCTTGTGCCAAAAGCGCCGAGTCCCCTTAATCCTCCAAAACTCGTAAGCCCCAGTCACCCCTTTCTGAGCGAACATCCTATCAAGTAGTCTGCCCGCACTCTCCGCATCCCCTGAAGCAGCCTGCAAAAGAGAATCACGAAGAGTAAAAATCCTCTTCAAAAACACAGAGTCTCGAGAGTTAATATTAAAGGTCCATAGATCATCTCCCCTCAAGTACTCCGTGTGGACCCAGCGAATCCACAATGAATCCGTCTTCTTATGTATATTCCAGAGCACCTTCGTGAAAAGGGCATCATTCCATTTCTTCACATCATGAATACCCAGACCCCCCTCCTCCTTTGGGGTGCAGACCGTCTTCCAGGCGACAGGCGAAGACTTAGTTCCCCAAAGGAAGGTCCTCACCAGCCTGTTAATCCGATCAATCACACCCTCCGGAATCGGAAGGACCTGAAACCAATAGTTCTCCACCCCCTGCACCACAGCTCTAATCAATTCCGCCCTACCTGCAAGAGATAAAGAACTATTAGACCATCTCCGAATAAGCCCCGTAATCTGATCAATCAGGGGAGAATATTGATCATTCAAAAGGTTGTGAGAAGCAAGAGGAAGCCCCAGAAACTTGATCGGCCAAGTCCCCACTAGAAACTCAAACAACTGCTGTATCTGTTCCTCCTCCCACCTACTGAGTCCCCCAAAATATATGTTAGACTTGCGGTTATTAATCACAAGTCCCGACGTCGCAGAAAATTCCCTGAGGGCATCAGCCACAACCTGCATACCAGCAGCAGTACCCTTGCCAAAAACCAACAAATCATCAGCAAACATAAGGTGTGTAATATTCAACGAATCACATTTTGGCAAGTACGCATATCTAGAGTCCCTAATCCTGACAGATAAGAGCCTAGACAAATACTCCATGCACATAAGAAATAGAATCGGAGACATAGGATCACCCTGTCTCAGACCCCTCCTACCCTCAATGTAACCATGCACCCCCCCATTCATAGACAACGAAAACGTAGGGCAAGTCACACATATCATAATCCAATGGATGAACTGAGGGTGAAAGTTCAAACCGTGGAGGACCTCATACAGAAACTCCCAAGAGATAGAGTCGTAGGCCTTCTGTAGATCAATCTTCAATAAGCACCGCCCAACTCCTTTTCTCTGCGTCTTCTTTTCAAAGCCTCTAACTATTTCCTGCGCCAAAAGAAAATTATCAGTGATATTCCTTCCCCGTAGGAAAGCAGCCTGTGCAGGGTTAATAATAGAGGGCAAAAACAACGACATCCTATCAGCCAGAATCTTAGTAATAGTTTTATAGACAGTGTTAGTGCAAGAGATAGGACGAAAATCAGCAACAGTAGGCTCATGCGCCTTCTTCGGGATTAGGGAGACCACAGTATGGTTGAGTTTGCGAAGCAGGACCCCTTTCTCAAAGAACTCCTGCACCGCATCCACCACCTCGGGACCCACAAGACTCCAATTCTTCTTGAAGAAAGAGGAGGAGTATCCATCAGGACCCGGTGCCTTGTCATCTCCAATCCCAAACATAGCCTCACGGACTTGCAAGGCCGATACCCAACGAACTGATCTTTGCTGCTCTTCACTGCTTAACCTGGTACCTGCAAGAAAAACAGAAGGAACAACAGCAGTACGAGGAACAGAGCGCCCAAACAAATTAGAATAGAACTGAATAAAATCATGCCTAATTCTATTCATATCACTATACACCTCGCCATCAGCATCACATAAAAAAGAAATGGCATTACGTCCATGCTTTCTCTTCACAATAGAATGAAAATAGGCAGTGGACTTATCTGCTTTAACCAAGTGGATACCACGTGCTCTCTGGCGGAAAAAATCATACTCAGCAGTGACCAAGCGAGCCGCCTCCTTACGGAGTTCAATTTCTTTATTCCTCAGATTCCCATCAAGTGGGTTCCTATCACGATCCATTTGAACCTCCTCCAGATTAGCCTTAGCAGCTTTGACCCTGTCCTGGAGGAAAGCGAACTCCTTGAAGTTAAACCTCTTCAGCACTCCCTGTAAAGCCTCCAACTTGTCTGCAAGGTGGCGCTGGCAATCAGACTCTGCCCTTTCCACCTTCCAGTTGTCCTTTAAGACCCTGTCAAAATCATCGTGCTCCATCCACAAGTTAGAGAATTTAAAGGGAGGTTTGAAACGAGGTACGTGCTCGAAAAGGTAAGTAATACTCGGCGAGTGATCAAAATGTATTCCTCGGGGAAGGAATTCAGATCTGCAATACCAGCCCGCCTCAAACCAAGCTTCATTAACCAAGACGCGGTCAATTTTGGAGAACGTGCCTCCTTCTGACCAAGTAAAATGTACACCTGAAGAAGGCGTATCCTGCAAACTCAAGAAAGAACAAGCATCAGAAAATTCAGTATACTCCTTCTCAACCGGTCTCCTACCACCAATCCGCTCATCCGGGTGCAAAATAGCGTTGAAGTCTCCTGCCACAATAGCAGGTTCGTCCAACGACACATTGGAGATCAAAGAGTCCCAGAGAGTCCTCCGTTGGGCAAGAGGATTAAAGCCATACACTGCACTAAGGTTAAATAAAGACCCGGTGGGTTTCCATTTAACCTTGCAGTGTATAACCTGATCCTCAATCGAAACAACCTGCAAATCCACACGAAGAGAATTCCACAGTACCAAAATCCTACCAAATGGTCGAAAGGTAAAATTATTAACAAAACTCCAATCAGGAAAAGAATTTGAGAAACTAGACATAAATTTAGCAAAAGAATTTTCCCTAAGTTTAGTTTCAACAAGAATCACAAGATCAAGAGAACGAGTAGAAATTAAATTTTTTACCGCAGAGTGTTTATGGGCCTTCTGCAGTCCCCTAACATTCCATGCTGCAAAAATCATCTCCACCGTCCTTCTTTTCCACTCCGAACACCCCTTAGGGTAGGGGGACAGCTGGTTCTAGCCACACGGTTCTTAATGCGAACCGATTTCCTCAATGTGTTACCTTTCTCTTGTATGTCTCTCACTTCGGAATCGAGGGGGCTGTCACTAGTGTTGTGCACCAACTTACTTGTAACCGCATCCTCCTTTTCCACTGTATTGTCCAAAGCAATTCCAACACCAAATTTACCTTTTGCAGCTCGTGGAATTTGTCCCAAAACCTGAAAGGAATTAGAAGTAGAAACAAGAGTACAAGAACGGGAAGTAGAAGAGATACTACCCGACGGGGACTCCGGGTTTCGAACAACATCTGACCATTTCCTCGACGTAGGAGATATTTCACCAGAGTCATTCAAATGAGGATGGGAGGAGTTAGCCAAATCCACAGATGTAGTGGGAATCAAGCTCATTCCCTTTGCAGCACTATTGGTGGCGTCTGGAGAGGAACTGTTTGAATTTTCTGAATTTACCCCCTCAACCAAATGGCCCCCAATTCGATTTCCCGTCTCCGTATATGTCTTAGCATGCTGGGAAAAATAGGGGGAGGACGCACGGGACCCCTCAGGGTCGGCTACGGGGGATTTACCAACAGCTGCCGCAGCATTTTCAGCATTTTCAGCAACAGCTTTCTCTGCCTTTGACGAATTTTCTGCTCTGTCCCCCGCCTCCGACTGACCCAACCGACCAACCCCCACTTCCATATGCATGTGAGGACGCTGTAAAAAATCTGAGCCGGCCGTGGCAGGTCCCATAGGATCGTAGTGTTTCAATTCTCCTTGGCGCGCTGCAGCAGATTTTTTAGTCTTTTTGGTATTCAAAATTCCTCTACCACCATTAAGATTAGCTCCAACATTGGACGTTGCCACAATTGGGACTCGTCTCTCATTCAGTTCAGTGGAAGGGTGTAGAGAATCACGAGGATGGGTCACAAACGGCGCCTCACGACATTGTGTTGCCCCCGCACCCGCAGTAGTCAAGCCTTCACCAGTCTGTCTTTGCGACCTTTCCTCGGGCACGTGGTCTGCCTCAAAATCAGGAAGAGAACCCAAGAGGTCATCCTGGTCCACTTCAATCTGTATATGCTCGGAACCATCTCCACGCAAGTCCACAGCAATATCATTCACCTGCATACCATGGTTAGAGCAATTTTTATCCAAAGCAAGGTGGGATGTACCGATGTCAGCATATCGTTGTTCTTGCGATGGTTCCGGCGAGGCGAAATAAGTGTGTTTGTTAACCGGGCCTTCCTGGGGGGCCTTATGCGAATCAGGTCCAACCTGTACATTCACCGTTTCCTTGCGGCGCCAAGTTCCAACAGATTTTCCCCTAGCATTAGGAGCCACACTCAAGGAACGATTCCTCAAAGGCGGAGCTGATTTGGGTAGATGAGGAGCGGTTGGGGCCTTGCTGTTCGGCCGATTAGCATCCTTGGTACGTGGCACTCCCTTTCTAGTTGCCGCCCTAGAGCGACGACTCTGTGCGATCTCCCAACCTTCAGCATCCGTGGAAACAGGGTCCTTGCCTTCCCTGCGAGGCCTTGAAGCACCTGGATTAATAACATTATTACTGTTAGGGCAATTATCAGACACATGTCCCATACGGCGACAAGACGAGCAAAAACTCGGAAAGAATTCATAAACTATTTCCTGGTCAAATTCCATGCCATTCGGCATAACAATCGGGATATGTTCTTTCCTTTGCGCCAATGCATCAACAAGAACCAATAATCGGGGGCCTGCAACAGATTTTCTAAAGAGCACGCGGTGATCAACTTGGAGAGGTTCACCAATCATGGACCCGATTTTGCTAAGTGCATTTAAATTCCACAAACGTAACGGCAAGTTAGGCAATGTGATCCAAATGCGGAATTTAAATTCTGGGGAAGAGTCAAACCGAAAATCAGCCGGAAGCGAGCATACAACAAGAGGAATGCCAAATACATATTGCGTACCTTGATTCCGTATTACCTCTCTATCCTCAGCCGATCTGCAGCGGATGATAAGCCATCCCTTGGGGTGATATGCTACCTTCACCGGCCGAGCCCATCTCTTAACAGCGTTTTCCGTAGCCTCCTTGCCCGGAAACCGGCCTCCGTAAAACCCCAAAAGACAGAAACCCAAGAAGTTATCTTCATCAATACAGTCATCATTATTTAAACAGAGTTTGTCACAGTTTAAATCAACATGATGCAGCACCGTGTCTTCAAAACGAACATTTGGTTCTTCCAAGAACTTGCCTATCAGCCATGGGTTTTCAATACGATTGTTAGGAGGGGTATGGTTCGACTTAGGCTCAGGGGCAGGTCCAGGAGTGTAGTTCGCCATACCTACAGCACAGAACAACAGACCCAAGCCAAAGAAGTCGAAGCCAAAAGTAACAAAAGTGGTGAGAAGGCAGGCAGAGTCACGCCTGCCACCTGCTCGAGAAAATGTCCAGCCCAAATATAAAATGGATGATAAATCAAATACACCAATAATCCAAGAGCTGAAATCACACAGTAGCAGACCAAAATTGAACACCAAAACAAGAGGAGGTCAATAGCAGCCCACCCCAAAAGAGTGAACGCGACTAAGAGGCTAAACGAATCGATTTAAGCAGAGCCTGACCATAACACAAAAATCAAAGGCAAGCACACCAGCTGTTCGACCAAAGGACAAAGCAGCAGAAGGTGATCACCGTGGTTAGCGCAGTCTCGCAGCACGTCGTATGGCTTCAGAAACCCTCAACCGTGGATGGAATGGCCTCGCCGGGATCTGTCAGAGAAGAAACAAGATTGAACAGGGGGTGGGAAGGTTAGCAGTAATCAGAGAAAAGAAAAACAAGCAGGGCAGGTTACGGTGGAACCGCAAACAACTCAGAGGCTCAAGAAATCAACAACAGTGGTTGGTCAATCCACTATTGTGATTAAATGGTTAACGTGAATATATCGGAGTTGGGGAAGGCTACAGAAAGAACGACCCAGGCACAAAGCACGCTGCTCACCCAAAAGGTTGGAATAGTACATATTTAGCAGAGGCCGTGACGTTTTATGTATTTTGAGAGTGTTAAATATAAAAGTTGGTCCTATTATTAGAAAAACTATATTTGATGGAATAGTACTTGTATTATTTATAGGAAAGTTTATTGTTATCATTTCAATAATAAGGAAAGAAAAAAGCCCTTATTATAAAATTTGGGAGATTTTAATTTGAACATTTCAAATTTTTATAATACTAAATAGTTGAATTTTCATTGTTATAGTAAAACTTTTCTTTCTATTTCTGATGTGGTACTTTGGTTTGAGGGTAAAGTTATTGAATATATCAAATATATGTCCCACATTATAAAGAGAATGAAGGATTTTATTATATATTAAAATCCACATAAATGCTATGCGTGGCAATTGAGTTGGGTTAGGGTCGGTAGATTAGATTGCAACCTAATATTAACACATTCAATGCCAATCCAAATCTGAACAGTTTATTTTTCCAGTCAGAAGAGTCAACCCGAAAATGACCTATTTATTTTCTGATCAACTCGAAATGACATGCTTAATTATGGTGAAGATTTTAACTTTACTCAACATAGGGTTGTGGAATTGGTTGGATTGCGTGAAAAATGACCGACCACTCATATACCCAAATAAATCGACGCAAGGATCACCTTTACCCAACACCCGGCCCAACTCATTTACCAATAGATTCGATAATCGATCCAAATATTTTGGGTCGAGAATGTCAGGTTCAGTTGCACCTGATTTTTTTTATAAAAAAATTAGTAAAATTAAATAAACAAATAATTTAATGAATGGAGTAATCTTCTCTATAAATATGAATTAAGCAAATTAACAAAACAATTGTGAAAATCTATAATCCAAAATAACATAATTCATCAAAAGTTAAATTAGATCAAAAGCAAAAACAACAAATTAATAAACTAAAAATCCATAATTCATAACAGCTACTCAAGTAGTCAAGTTTCTGTTTGTTTTCCTTTGTCTTCATTTTCTTACATACTGATGTTAGAAATACCTAAATTAGACATAAACTTATTATATATTCAATATTAAAGTCTAAATATTTTTAATTAAATAATAAAAAGAACACACCTTATTCGTGCTTTCTAAGACTAGGAAAATCTTCTTCAATGGTTGGTTGTTTTTTTCTTCTCAACCAGTTTTGAACACATACAAAACCTTCCACAATTCTCATAATTGGACAACTCCTAAAAGAGTCAAATATTCTACCTTCGATGCCAAAGACAAATCTTCATAAAAAAAATGTGACGCGCTCAAATGGGGGTCTATGCAGAACGTTATGGATTCCACATGTTAAAAAACATGTATAAGGGAATTAAGAAATGAACAACAACTTTATACAGCGAAAATAAAATACATACTTTAATGAGTTTGGGATAAAGACCTATGATTGATCAAAATAACAAATAAAAATTTATGCGAAAGCGAAATCAAGGGAGAGTTGAACAAATGTTCATCATATGGATGGATACATGGCTTGGAACCTATGGTGTAATGATCATAAGAAATGATAATACTACCATGAGTTCGACATTTTTCGTATGTTTTATAACTAACAATATTTTTTTTCATTGAAACCAACCTTGCTTGATTGATCGTATGCAATTTCTTGATTTTGATAGTTACGATGATTTTTTTAATTGTAAATGTTTTTCTTCCCCAGTTGTTTTAGGAATCAATATTTAATGTTATGTTGCCATTGTATGTTAATTTTATGTTCATTATTCGATATTATCTAGTTACACCATATTTCCACTAAAGGATCATTGTTCTTTTGTTAAATTATTTTTTAATTAAATGTGCAAAACTATACTCCCCCGTTTGTGATAATGCTTTAAAACGTATGAGGGTAAATATTCAAGAATCTAGAGGATGTGATGAAATTCTATGAAGATTATGCTATGAATGTTGATTTCGATACACGTATATATGACAAGAAGAATATGGATAACATCATTACATGCCGATATGTAGTATGTCACAGAAAAGAAAAAAACAAATAAAATAGGATGACATTAAAATGCACGTGATAGGTGTGTGAACAAGCGCAGACGTAGGTAAAAAAAGATACCATTGCGAAGCGAGGTTTCTTTTGAAATATGTATCTAATATTGGTTATGTGGCTGATAGGTTTGATGAATCACACAATCATATTACGATTGTTTTTGCACGCAAGCGTTTTATGAGGTATAACCACAAGCTCAACCCGGTGCACCATAAATTTATTGTTGATTATGTAAAAGTTGGCATTGACCTCACTCTACTTATAAATTATTGAATTAGTTTCTTGGTAGATATGATTATGTTGGATGCACAGTGGTTGAGGTCAGAAATCTCACTCGAGATATAAAAGAATTCATAGAGGGGTTTGATGCACAAATGTTTATAAACGAGATGAGTAGGAAAGATAAATCTCTTCGTCATTTGTAAATGAGTTCGAAGTAGATAATTGAAATAAATTGAAATTGTTGTGTTTGTTTTGATGATGTTTTATGGAAAAACTTTAATATGCATGCAAGTGTGGTTGCATTTGACACCATTTATTCAACCAACAAGTAGTATTTCATGTTCAATGTATTTGTACTTATGTATTATTGTTCTATTTTCTTTAGTTCATTTTAATAGGTCATTGATGTTTATTATATAAGATTTTAATTTTGTTTTTACATGGATTTAAATTTTTTTTTTTTTTGATTTCTTGTCTAACTCTTTTTTTTTTTTATTCAAGGTATTGTATGATTTTGTACCATTTATTGGCAAAGATAATCATGGTAAGCCTGTCAGCTGGGCAACAAGATTATTATCAAATGAGGATGTAGAGTTATGTTCATGGTTGTTTAAGAAATTTATTGATTGCATGAGAATCCAAAAATAATAGTAAAGGATTAGGATCTTAGAATGAAAGTTGTCTGTGAACGTGTGCTTCGGGGAACTAGACATTGTTGGTGCATGTGGCATATAATGATAAGCTTTCGGGCAAAGTTTCAAAAGAATTGCATGCTAACGAAGATTTCAGGAGGGTTTTGAAATCTTGTGTTTGGTCAGACTTAATAGAGCCAGAAGAATTTGAAGCTCAATGGGACAAGATTATTAAAACTTATGGTCTAACTGAAGTGGATTGGTTCAAGAGCATGTTTGCAGAGGATATTTTGGGTTCCTGCCATTTTTCGGGATTTTCATATGTGTGGAATTATGAGGATTACATATATATCGGAGTCAGAGAATAATTTCTACAAAAGGCATACAAAATCTCGCTCTAACCTTATTGAGTTCATTATGTGTTACAACCATGCACTTTAGGCACAACGTCATCAACGTTGTATATTGAATTACATGGACGAGAATATGATTTTTGTTATGGAATGTGGGGATCCTATTGAGAAGCATGCCTCCACCATTTACACTGATACCATTTTAAGGATATTCAAACAAAATTAAAGTATGCTTCCTTATACTGCATGATTGTAGGTTTGAATGTTGATGGAAATCCCGAGTACTCAAGGTTTTTGATAGTTTAGGAAACATATATGTTGTTGTTTATGAAGCTTACAATGACTCGTATCTTTGTGGGTGCAAGTTGTTTACTACGACGAGTTTGTTGGGCAGACATGTTTTCTTGTTATTAGAAAGAAAGAGGTTAGGAATGTTCCTGATAATATATTGTTGGGAGATGGTTGAAACTACATTGGTTAAGCCTGTCCATGGATATCCACTCGTTGATTTCCAGTATCTGAACAATGTCGATGAGAAGCAGAAGATAATGTTTTTTGGTCTGGTCCTAAAGGTTGATGAAAATATTTCTATTTTCTCATCGTTAATTTTCACAATTTTGGGTATTCGAGATAACTGTATTTCTATTTCTACTTTAGTCCAGAAGAAGAAAAATTATAGTGGAATTTTATGGCCACAAAAGATCGGATGATATGAGCATTCACTCATCGAATGTTATAAAAACTAAAGGGAGCGGTAGTCGGTTATTCTCTAAAAAAGTAAGGGATTTGGACAAAACTCTTAGACAATGCAAAAGGTGCTAAAAATGTGCAATCCTGTGATAAACTTAAAGAGTTGGAGAATGTATAAAACCGAGCTATTATTCACTCAAGGGATGCTTCTTTAAACGATTATAATTATAATGTCTTCTATTAAAGAAAATCGAGAATGATCTTTATTAATGTACGGTTCTAGCTTTTTAATCAACTTTTATTTGATTTTCCATGCATGTTCGCAATTTCAAGCTTCGCATCTTCAGTATTATTAAAAGTTATAATTATTCGATTAAATACACAATAAAGCTGAAATAGAATATTAGAAATTCATGGATGTTACAAAAAAACGTGAGATAACTATTGTCAATTGTTGGTACCGAAATCAAAGTGCTAAATTGTGCAGCGGAAGGTTTGTCTATGCAGCGGAAATATTAAAAGACAGTTGCACTGATTTGCTTAAACAAAGTATAGTCAGTTTAGTGTGTAGAAGAC
The DNA here is from genome assembly GCA_026898455.1 of Plectranthus barbatus. NCBI lineage: Eukaryota > Viridiplantae > Streptophyta > Magnoliopsida > Lamiales > Lamiaceae > Plectranthus > Plectranthus barbatus. The sequence goes on from JAPKLW010000319.1 coordinate 504,380, forward strand.
TTAAGCTTAGGTCTCTGTTTTAGTTAAATCAGTTTCACAGCATATACTCTTCAATACTTGTACAAGTATTGAAGGTTTCAAAAGTCAGTTTGTGAAACAGAAAAACAGAGCAAGTATGCTAGTAGACCAGTAAACAACAAACACGATTTATAGTGGTTCGGATCTCAATATCCTACATCCACTCTTCAGACCCAAGGTCTGGATAATTCACTAAGTAAATACAAGCCTCCTTATGATCTATACACAGCCCGTCGGTGCCTTCGTCCTTCGATCAGCTGTGGCACTCGTCGGAACTCCATGCAGACTCAGTTTTCAGTTTTGAAGTGGGGACGCACCTCACAGCCTCTTTCCTGGTCGTTGGATGTTTACTGTTGTTGGGAATTATTTTGTAATTCTCCCCTTAGGATCAAATTTGTAATAGATTTTTTGGAATCAAAGCCTTAGCATTTGGTCGATCATTGCTGAATTCTAGCATAGTCTAGCAACTCTTGTAATGTCCTGTATAGACTAAGTATTGAGTTGTAATAGATTAGGTTGCTAGAAGTGTTCCTAGCAGATAAAGAAGACCGCCAAAGAAGGTTAGCATTTGCTAGAAGTCAAGTGGTAGCAGAATGCTGAGGAGTCAGCATTCGCCAGCACATCGCAGATTGCTAAGGGCGTTAGCAATCAGGAATCGAAGGAATCAGAGATAATGTGAGCAACTGCTGAGAAGTCAGCAGTCCAACATCTATCTAGCAGATTGCTAGGGAAGATTAGCAGATCGTTCGGAAGAAGCTTAGGAAAGCGAGACAACCAACAACAACTGCTACACTACCGTTTTCTGACAGACGTACACACAAAGGACAAAAGCATTCCCGAAGTAGTTCGGAAAGCACTGTACGACGCCAGAAAGAATAGATAAAGTCGAACCACTCTTGGAAAAGGAACCGTTGTGTCTAACGGGTATGGAGATTCAAAGTTTGAATCTCCTGGTATAAAAGACAAGTCCAAAAGTGAGAGATGACTACTGCTTTACTCACTCTCTACTCACGAACTCATACTCAAGAGATACCTCAGACAAACAAAGCAAAAGCAGTTACGAGAGCATTAACAAGACAAGAAGAATATTTAAAGCTCTCAACCACCGAGTGTCCCCCACATTCAAGATCTGACACTCAAGTGGTACATTGAATCCTTTTTAAGGTTCAATCATTGGGATTCCTTCCGATCTTGGAAGCATTCAACAGTCATTTCTAACAAGATCTGACTCCGACGGGCATCTTGCCAAAAACAGATAAGTTCAGGAAGGAACTCTAAAATCTCCCATCACTATCAGCGAAAGTTAAGTTTTACGAAGGTGTCGCCCTTGACTTGATTGTAGCTGGGTCTGACTAAGGATTGCGAAGTAACGGAGGATAGTTGTGGAGTAGCCAGCTCGAAAGCTCACTGACCTACTACACGGGAAAGACGATTCCTTGTACTTTGTATACTTTCTTAGTGAATTTTTAGCGTTTCGGCAAAGGAGTGGACGTAGATCTTTTGATCGAACCACTATAAACTTGGTGTCATTATCTTGTTTTACTATTTTATTGCTTAACTATTGAACTGTGCTTTTAAACCTAGCAACAGAGTTGCTAGTGTATACCTATAAGAAAACCTAAGTCTAGTTGAGCTAAAAACTCTTTGAAGGTCAACACCTCAATAGTCCCACCCGCACGTATCTACTGGACCTCAGCAGATAATCCAAAGGAAGAATGCTAGGTATGTACTGATGGGTTTTGTATACTGAAAACATTTATTATAATGAATACACAACGGTTTATTTCTCCTATCTGTTAATAATCGTACATGTATGAACAATGGTATCCTCTTGTCTTACCGATAGGGACGATTATACAGCGTGTTGTAGATCGCAGAAGACAGTATGATCACTTGACCTAGTGAGACATAAACCTGATCACAACCGAGACAGTGTATGAGGATACGTATGTCCGGATGGCTGCGGCATTGTCAGAATAAGTAGTCTGTCTTGGTTACTTGACATGCTGGTACGCAACAGTGGCATATTCATGGACCGCAGTGAGATGTATTCGTCTGTCTGACATCAGCGAATACAAGATCTCGTTATATTGATTGAGTCCAAACCCTAACGAAGGTTAAGGGGTTTGCACGGGTTGACTGTTGCTTTGACTTGCCATGGTGGAGAGCCTAAGTAACGTGCTCATATATCCGCATCTTGGGTAACAGCAGTTCGTGTAGTACCGCCTGAGACTGGGTTTAGGTAACCATATCCGAGTAATAGGATGGGGACATTCCCTGAGGAGCTCAATAACATTCATCGTGCCAAAGTCCTGCAGGCTGATTAAGTTCAGGCACGAGTGATAAGGTTTGAGTGGTACTACTCAGGAATAATAAGATATTAATTAATTGTAGTTAGAGCTTGTCAGAGGCTCCGATTAATTAATGGATGTCCGGTAACCTTAAATATGGGGATTCTCAATTAATGCAGCCCGTTCTCATAACGTGGTAATAAAGGGGTAGGTCAGTATTAATTCTGTGGTGAAAAAGAATTAATATTAATTAATTAATTGTGTCCTGAGTTGTGGACATGGGAATTAATTAATTCATAGGCCCACTTTATTATTTGCATTGGGTCCCAGGTCTGGCCCAAATAAGTGTGTTGAAATGAGCCCAGGAGCCCACTAGGGTTTTATAACCCTAGGTCTATAAATAGACCTCTCACTCTCTGAAACCCTAGCCACTTCATAACACAATTTGAAAAACCCTAGATCTAAGAGAGTGAGAGAGAGGCGCCGACTTCAGAGGGAGAGAGGAGTAGAATTTTGATTCTGGTCCTGCTCAAGCCACAAATCTACGGAGTCCTCACCAGTAGTAGATCTGATCAGCACCGAGATACAGATCTGAAGATTTAATCTGGAGAACATATTTCTTTCTTTCTTCCCTTTTGTTTTCGATTTTAATCTAGAAATTAGATCTCTAATTTCTGTTTCCGCAGATTAAAATCGGATTGCGTGGTTGATTTCAAATTGGAAATTCAAACGAAAAAGATCGTTTCAGACACGACGGAATAACGGTAATTCCTCAATCCACGATATGTATTAAATTCATAGGAGCATGCTAGGTTTTTGTGAATTTTAATTATGAGCAATATCCATAAATCGATCCTGTTCAGTTTGGTTTTGGTGATTCGGTTCACGGTAAAACCCTACAATTGGTATCAAAACCAGGTTTCTGATTTATGGCTCTGTTGTTCATAATTAAATTCGATATGCATGTATGAATTTATTATTTTGTGGATGTTGGTTTTTGTTCCTCGTGGCAACCCGTTGATTCAGCCCGCGGTGGTTTATCCGTGTAGGGCTGAATTGTTTTTGTAAAATCACGAGAAAATCCGTGATTAGTGTAGATTTGAAAAAATTGTAATAGAATAGATTTCTATATTTTTTCAAATTTTGTAATTGGACGGGTCGAGGACGAAGAACGAAGACGAGACCGACGAAGGGCGGTGCACGGCGGCAGTAGGAGGCCGCGCGCGCGTACCGCCGCGGGCGACGGCAGCGCAGCACGGCAGGGCGCGCGCGGCGGCGCTGGGTTCGGCGGCGGCTGCGGTCATCGTTGGCTGTTGTACCGTCATCGTGGCTCGTGTTTTGGTGGTTTGCACAATCCTGTGTAAACCCTAGGGTTTGCATTAGGGTTAGGGCTAAATCATCAGATCACAAAGGCCTAAAATCCAAAAGATTTGGTGTATCCAGATTTGAAGGCCCTTGAAGATTTGGAAGATTTGAAAAGATTTGGATTTATCCAATTTAATTCAAAATTCAAATTGTAATAGATAGAATTTAGTTTGTCTTAATTGTCCTTGTATGATATGTGATTTATTTATGTGGACAATTAAGCATGTGTAGATAATGGGAAAATCATGTTTTATCGCTTTTATTATTTACAGTTCTTCAAGCATGCTTATGTGATTAATTTCTTTTGTTGGATTATATTTTGGGAATTTTTGGGCTTGTTTAATTACATGCAAAAAATTTGGAAAATATAATGACAAAGAAATTATGTGTGCGCATAAAGAAACCTTTTAAAGGAAAAATACTAAGCATATTTTTTAATTAAAATCAATAGACCTCCACAAAGCGGTCCTAGGCTGTAAGTGTATCTCTCGTTCTAGTAAACGTCTACGAGTGTAGCTTGCTAGTTCCTAGAGGTGCATGGGTACGGTTGTTGGGTTTTCTAGACAAGCAATTTAAATTATGTGAATAGTGGGAGGGCTTTGCGTAAACGTCTACGAGTGTAGCTTGCGTAGACCTCTTTCACAAGTATTCTAGGATTGATTTAAATTATAGATAACAAAGGCTTTAAGGGCTGTGCGGTATGGTTACGTGCCATGCTAAACTGTCTCTTTTGGCCAGAGTTAAATTTGTGGTTAATAGCTTAGAAGCATCTTAGAATATAATGCAAGAATTGCATCCATGTTCTTGAGAGATGGCTTGGTCTAAGGTTTTCACTAATTATTAATTTCTAGTGTCAAAAGCATCCTAACATGGTAGTGGAATTAAATGGATTGGGGCTTAAAACCCGCAGTTCTGGTTGAGGGTGACATCGTAAACGTCTACGAGTGTAGCTTGCGGTGGGAACACTTGGGCAATTAGTGGAAAACATTTTTATTTGATTTATTAAAAGGTTTTCAATGCAATTGTTTTCGAAGTTCAACATGTATGTTCTTATTTAAGATTCTTTATTGTTTCAGATATGTCTATGTCTACTGTCGATCATATACTTGCTCTCAATCCTCTAACTGGTCCAAACTTCCATGAATGGAGTTTCTGCATCAAACACATCCTTTATCTGAAAAATCAAGCACGTGTTCTTTACATGGATCCACTGTTGCGTTCTCAAAGAGGAGTGTGCGAACTTGAGCTTGAATTCTATGACAGATGGGAGGATGCTGATGAGTTTGCCTTCTGGCTCATCACGGGTTCCCTGTCTAGAGAATTAAGGCATAAGTATGAACACCTCGAAAGGGCTGGAGAGCTTTGGAAGGAACTCTCGACAGCCTTTGGCAAAGTGGAGCGAACTATTAACTGTAAGCTTGTGCACAATCTTGTGTGCAAGAAGATGGTTGAGGATAGTTCAGTGACTACGCACATGATGTCTGTGATTGATCTCATGAGACAGTTTACTGTGCGGGGTGGTAATATCAGTGCGCAAGGCGAGATTGATATTATCTTGAATTCTCTTACGGAATCCTATCATGACTTTAAGGTAGTTGCTGCTGCAAAGGGAGAGTATGCTCTGCATGAGCTGCTTGAGGATCTTGTAGTGGAGCAGTCTACCATGCGAGCACGGAAACCTGTTCTGTCTGGCTCTAGTACTGGTTCGACAACCTCTATGGTTGGAGACGATGGTTCTGAGAGCAAGTTCAGGAAAACAGGCAGTGATAGCAAGTCTAGGAAGGGGAAGAGAGCCAAGGTCACTCCAAAGAAGAATGAGTGTGCTGGATGCGGAAAGGTGGATTGTCCGAATGTCAAGGGACAAGGTACGTCATTTGCATTTATAACGGAAAAATGTTTAGCATCGGTTTCTACTCATTCGTGGGTCGTGGATACTGGAGCTACTGATCATGTTTGTTACATTTTGCAGGGATTCACACCGAAGAGGGTGCTGAAGAATGACGAGGTTACCATCTCGATGGGGAACGCAACACAAGTGAGTGCAGCTCCATTGGAGATTTCACCTTGTACTTTGATGATTCTGTTTTAACTTTGAGAGATGTTTTGTACGTGCCGGATTTTTGGCGGAACCTTATTTCAGTTTCTAAACTTTATGTTGATGGATATTCAGTTATTTTTTATAGTAGTGTTTCTATCATTGGTAATAACGGTGTTATCTATCGTGGAATGCTGAATAATTCTCTCTATGTTGTTAACTGTAATCATAAGTCTTCCGCAAGTATTGCATATAATTCATCCATAATTGATAATCCTAGAAAGAGAAAACTTACTTCTTCTGATGAGGATCTTACATATCTCTGGCATTTGAGACAGGGTCACATCAGCTTGAAGCGGATTCAAAGACTTGCAGATGATGGTACATTGGACCTAGTCCGGGCTGTACCTTATCAAGTCTGCGAATCCTGCATCGAGGGCAAGATGTCAACTAGGCCTTTCAAGGCTAGTCAGTCTCGAGCAGAGGAAGTGTTGGAATTGATCCATTCTGACTTATGTGGACCGATGTCCACGCAGGCTCGTGGAGGGTAAGAGTACTTCGTCACTTTCATTGAAGATTACTCAAGGTACGGATATGTTTACTTGCTTCGCTACAAGTCTGAATGCTTTGAAAAATTCAAAGAGTTCAAGGCTGAAGTAGAAAAGAAGGTCGGGAAAACTATCAAGTCGCTGCGATATGACCGTGGTGGCGAATACCTCGGTAACGAGTTCCTGCAGTATTTGTCAGAAAATGGGATTACATCCCAGTGGACTGCACCGGGTATTCCCCAGCAAAACGGTGTAGCTGAAAGAAGAAATAGGACTCTTCTAGAGATCGTAAGATCAATGATGAGTTATGCAAACTTACCAATTTTGTTTTGGGGCTACGCATTGGAAACAGTAGCTTACGTGCTTAATGTGGTGCCTTCTAAATCATTTCCTAAGACACCTTCTGAGCTCTTCCTTGGTCGCAAACCTAGTTTGTGCAAGTTTAGAGTATGGGGTTGTCCGGCACACGTACTGTGGAAGGAACCTGATAAGTTAGAAAGCAGGTCAAAAGTAATGTTGTTCATAAGGTATCCCAGGCAAACGAAAGGTGGTTACTTTTACTGTCCTGAGAGTCAAAGAGTCGTTGTTAGCACCAACGCTAGATTCTTGGAGGACGAGTATGTGAGTAATCACAGGTCAAGGAGTGATATCGCTCTTCAAGAAATTGAGAATGAGAATGCAATTCCAAGGGAAGGGGAACGTGTAGATGTGGGTGCACCTGTGAGAGGCACAGCACCACAGACACGTTCTTCAGTGCAAGGTGCAGGACCACAAGTCACTGCACCTACTACTGACACGGCACCGATGCCTCGTCGTAGTGGGAGAGTTATTTTCCAGCCAGAAAGGTACATATTCATGGGTGAGTCTTCGGACTTGAGCCCGGAAGACGGACATGAGGACTTTGACCCACTGACTTACGAAAGAGGCAGTGCAGGACAAGGATGTTGCCAAATGGCGTGTCGCCATGGATTCTGAAATTGAATCCATAACTGCTATGGATGTATACCAGAAAACTAATTTGCCAGATGACTTTAGGGCCATAGGGTGCAAATGGGTATACAAGAGAAAGAAAGGGGCGGATGGAAAGATCAAGGCTTTTAAAGCTAGGCTGGTGGCAAAGGGTTATAGTCAGAAAGAGGGCATTGACTATGATGAAACCTTTTCACCCGTAGCCATGCTCAAATCCATCCGTATACTCCTTGCCATAGCTGCGCATATGGACCTCGAGATCTGGCAGATGGATGTCAAAATCGCTTTTCTAAACGGTTACCTTGAAGAAGGTAGGGACATCTATATGGAGCAACCCGAGGGTTACATAAGCAAGGGCGAAGAACATCTTGTCTGGAAGCTTAGGAAGTCCTTGTATGGACTTAAGCAAGCTTCAAGGTCGTGGAACTTACGTTTCAACGATGTGATTAAATCCTATGGATTTGCACAGTTGGAAAATGAAAGTTGCGTTTACCGACTTTGTGTCAGTGGGAGCATGGTCATCCTTGCACTATACGTTGATGACATACTCCTATTTGGAAACAACGAGGGAGTGATGTCCGAAATCAAGGTTTGTTTATCCGATTAGTTCCAAATGAAGGATCTGGGAGAAGCTGGCTACATTCTTGGTATTAAGGTCTTACAAGATTGTAAGAGAAGAATGTTGAGCTTATCCCAGGCATCCTATGTAGATAGTACCATATCATACGAGAAATCGTATCGAGGGGCGATGTGCTGATTAAGAAGATTGACACTGCTGACAATCTTGCTGATCCGTTTACAAAGAGCTTGCCGCAGAAAGTTTACGAAAGACATATTCGTGAGCTGGGTCTGAGGTGGATGCCGCTGATAGTGGTTAAAGTGACAGCAGACTATGTAGACGGACTGTATACTCTGTAATAGCTTAGTTATGCTTTGAGTATAAGTGGGAGATTGATGGGTTTTGTATACTGAAAGCATTTATTATAATGAGTATACAACGGTTTATTTCTCCTATCTGTTAACAATCGTACATGTATGAACAATGGTATCCTCTTGTCTCACCGATAGGGACGATCATATGACGTGTTGTAGATCGCAAAAGACAGTATGATCACTTGACCTAGTGAGACATAAACCTGATCACAGCCGAGACAGCGTATGAGGATACGTCTGTCCGGATGGCTGCGGCATTGTCGGAATAAGTAGTCTGTCTTGGTTACTTGACATGCTGGTACGCAGAGGTGGCATATTGATGGACCGCAGTGAGATGTATTCGTCTGTCTGACATCAGCGAATACAAGATCTCGTTATATTGATTGAGTCCAAACCCTAACGAAGGTTCAGGGGTTTGCACGGGTTGACTGTTGCTTTGACTTGCCATGGTGGAGAGCCTAAGTAACGTGCTCGTATATCCGCATCTTGGGTAACAGCAGTTCGTGTAGTACCGCATGAGACTGGGTTTAGGTAACCATATCTGAGTAATAGGATGGGGACATTCCCTGAGGAGCTCAATAACATTCATTGTGCCAAAGTCCTGCAGGCTCATTAAGTTCAGGCACGAGTGATAAGGTTTGAGTGGTACTACTTAGGAATAATAAGATATTAATTAATTGGAGTTAGAGCTTTTCAGAGGCTCCAATTAATTAATGGATGTCCGGTAACCTTAAATATGGGGATTCTCAATTAATGCAGCCCGTTCTCATAACGTGGTAACAAAGGGGTAGGTCAGTATTAATTCTGTGGTGAAAAAGAATTAATATTAATTATTTAATTGTGTCCTGGGTTGTGGACATGAGAATTAATTAATTTATAGGCCCACTTTATTATTTGCATTAGGTCCCAGGTCTGGCCCAAATAAGTGTGCTGAATTGAGCCCAGGAGCCCACTAGGGTTTTATAACCCTAGGTCTATAAATAGACCTCTCACACTCTGAAACCCTAGCCACTTCATAACATAATTTGAAAAATCCTAGATCTAAGAGAGTGAGAGAGAGGCGCCGACTTCAGAGGGAGAGAGGAGGAGAATTTCGATTCTGGTCCTGCTCAAGCCACAGATCTTCGGAGTCCTCACTAGTAGTAGATCTGATTATCACCGGGATACAGATCTGAAGATCTAATCTGGAGAACAGATTTCTTTCTTTCTTCCCAATTGTTTTCGATTTTAATCTAGAAATTAGATCTCTAATTTCTATTTCCGCATATTGAAATAGGATTGCGTGGTTGATTTCAAATTGGAAATTCAAACGCAAAAGATCGTTTCAGACACGACGGAATATCGGTAATTCCTCAATCCACGATAAATATTAAATTCACAGGAGCATGCTAGGTTTTTGTGAATTTTAATTATGAGCAATATCCATAAATCGATCCGGTTCAGTTTGGTTTTGGTGATTCGGTTCACGGTAAAACCCTACATGTACCTGCTGGACCACAACAGAGAAATCAGAAAGCTTATGCTAAATCATATTCAGCTACATCAAGGAATGTTGAGCGTAATGTTTGTAACTCAAGGATAGCAAATCCTTCCTTTCCCAAGGGCAAGCACGTTCATTATACTGCTGTAAGACCGTCGTATCAGCAGAACACTCTACATAGGAGAAACACCTATGTAAGGCCTGAGCCTAACTCATTTTCATTTCAAAGGGCAAGGACGGCTAAGCACACCACATCACCTAGGTCTAGCAATGTTAAGCATAACAAGCCTAAGGTCGAGAAGGTGGTCAAGGGTGAAATCAAGAAGAAAATCTTGAAGATCACCAAAATGTGGATTCCGAAAGGAATCATGATCCATGCTAATCCCGAAGGACCCGAAGCTATACGGGTACCTAAATCAACTTAATTGATTATTTTGCAGGGACAGGATCCAAGTACTAAAGCATCATACATATAAAATGAATGGATCCTTGATAGCGGCTGTTCCGCTCATAAGACTGAGAATGATGGGTTATTTTCAGATATTCAAAGATTCCATTATGGCCCCAAAGTCAAGTTCGGAGACAATAGCGAATGCAAAGTTATTGGAAGAGGGTGCATTGAGCGTAATGGATTGAGAATCATAAGTCAACTATGCGAGACGGGGTACACTGTATCCTTTGTCAAAACTGGTTGTTCTATTGCTGACACTGTTACAGGTGAAGTGAAGCTTAGAGGCGTCCGCAAGGGTGGCCTATACATTGTTGATTGGCAAAGTGGTCAACAACACTCATGCTTCTTGGCCTTGAATAAGAAAGAGACAACATGGCTGTGGCACAAGAGGTTTAACCATTTGAATTTTAAAACTATTAACTACCTTGCCAAGAACAAGCTTGTTGTAGGTTTGCCCGCTGAAACTCTTCGCAAAGAAGGGGTGTGCAAAGCATGTCAACAAGGAAAGCAGACCAGAGCATCGATTAAGTCCAATCCTGAGAAGACCACTTCGCAGAGGATCCTAGAACTACTACATATGGATCTTTTCGGCCCAGTCACTCTACCCACTGTAAGTAAAAGGATCTATACTCTTGTGGTGGTTGATAATTTTTCCAGGTATACTTGAGTTCGTTTATTGAAGACCAAAGATGAAGTAAAGCTCATTCTACCGGAGTTAATCCTCAAGGAGCAAAACAGCAAGGAAGTCACAGTGAAGAGGATTCACTCTGATAATGGAATAGAGTTCTGTAATGGAGTACATATGGATTTCTGTGCTGAAGCTGGTATTGCACATGAGAAGTCCACCGCTAGGACTCCCTAGCAGAATGGGCTAGCTGAAAGAAGGAACCGGACGTTGAAGGAGGCCGTTCGTTCAATGCTTACTGCCTCTAAGCTATCTGCTAAGTATTGGGGTGAAGCAGTGATGACGGTCTGCTCTACACAGAATAGGAGTGCTATTACTAGCAGATTTAACAAGACTCCTTATGAAGTGTACAACGGTCGTAAGCCCTCTATAACTTATCTTCGTGCATTTGGTTCGACATGTTATATTCATAACAACGGGAAGTCGAAACTTAATACTTTTTCGCCTAAGTCAGATGAGGGTGTACTCATTGGATATGGTCACCCTACTCACAAAGGCTATAGAGTATTAAATAAGACTACCGGAATTGTGGAAATAACATGCAATGTTATTTTTTATGAGTCTACTTTAGTGCGCAGAGCCATTAAAGAAAAGGAGGATAGCAATTATGAGACTAATGATGTCAATGATCAATCGTTCTTAAATTCTTTCGAAAATATGCGTATTGATCCGACTAAGTCTATGAATGACTGCAATCCAAACCAGACGCACTCAGCAAGAGACCAGATTGCTGACCAGGCCAGTGATGCTAATGATCATGCTGAGGCCACACCTATTCATTTCAATGATTACCCAGATATCTTGGAGCTGTTCGATGATGAAGAGGAGGAGACATCAAGGTCAACTCCTAATGGTGAAGAAAGAATAGATATTGCTGAAGGTCTTGGCAGAGGTACTGCTGAGATTCCAGTAGCTGAGATACCTACTGGAGAGGTTCCTGTTCATGAAGATCCCGTAGCATAAATTTCAGTTGCTGAAGTACGGATTGCTGAAGAAGTCCCAGTTGCTGATGAACATGCTGCTGACAATCCAGATGTTGTGCACCAGGCGGGTGCTGAGGAGAACGTTGTAGCAGACAATGATCGAGCAGGGGAAGGAAATGCTGGAAAACCAGTCAGACCAGCATGGTTGCGCGCTCATTCTCTTGAAGACGTTCTTGGAGACATCAGTGATCCTATCCTAACGAGACAAGGCAATGCGATGCTTGCGTGCTATTTATCAAATGAGGAGCCAACCAAGGTAGAGGATGCTCTACGTGATCCAGATTGGGTGAACGCTATGCAAGAGGAGCTTGCTGAATTCCCTCACAATCACGTTTGGGATCTGGTAGATAGACCAGAGCATCAGAACGTTATTGGCACCAAGTGGGTGTTCGAGAACAAGAAGGGTGAATCAGGCATGGTTGTCAGAAATAAAGCGCGTCTTGTAGCCAAGGGATATAGACAATGCGAGGGCATTGACTATGATGAGACGTTTACTCCGGTAGCTCGACTGGAAGCGATCAGGTTGTTTCTTGCATATGCTGCATATCATGAATTCTTAGTTATGCAGATGGATGTTAAGAGTGCATTTCTGAATGGTGAGCTTAAGGAAGAAGTCTATGTTGAGCAACCACCAGGATTTGAGCATGGAAAGCAAGTATACAAGCTAAGGAAAGCCTTATATGGCTTGAAGCAAGCACCACGAGCTTGGTATGGAACTTTATCTAAATTTCTGCTCGACAATGGTTTCAAGAAAGGGAGGATTGATCAGACTCTCTTTCGGATTGAAGATGAAGGGAGCATTCTACTCGTTCAAATTTATGTAGATGATATTATCTTTGGATCAAAGAATCAAGATCTCTGTGACAAATTCTCCAAGCTCATGATGAGTAATTTTCAAATGAGTATGATGGGAAAGATGCCGTACTTTCTTGGACTCCAAGTTCAACAATCCAGTGAAGGGATTTTCATTCATCAAAGGAAGTACACACGTGATTTAATTGCAAAGTACTGTCTAGAGAAGACCAATAGTCTGCGGATTCCCATCAGCAATACATGCATAGCAGCTCTTGAGAAAGAAGGGGAATCTGTGAATCCCACTCTTTATCGCGGAATTATCGGTTCTCTGCTATATCTCACTGCCAGCAGACCAGATATCTCATTTGCAGCTGGATTATGTGCAAGATATCAGACCAATCCCAATAAGACGCATCTAGATACTGTGAAGCGAATTGTCAGATACTAGAAGTGCACAGAAGGTCTGGGGATTTGGTATCCAAGAGCCGATAGTCTGATTCTGAGTGGCTACTCAGACTCTGACTTTGGAGGATGCAAAATTGATAGGAAAAGTACCAGCGGTACTTGTCAATTTCTTGGGCACAAGCTGATCAGCTGGTTCATCAAAAAGCAGCATTCGGTAGCCACGTCGACTACCGAAGCAGAGTACATAGCTACTGCTAGCTGTTGCTCTCAAATTTTATGGATACGACAACAATTACAGGATTATGGTATTCCTCCTGAATGCGTGCTGATTTATTGCGACAACAACAGTGCTATATGCATCACGAAGAATCTTGTGCATCATTCAAGGACAAAGCATATAGATATTCGACATCATTACATTCGAGATCATCAGGAGAAGAAGAATATTGATATTCAGTATATATGCACGGAGGATCAGATTGCTGATATCTTCACTAAGCCTCTAGCAGAAACCAGGTTCAAGGAATTGTGCATAAAGTTAGGTCTCATGGAGTTAGATGATAATGTGGATGAATGAAACTTCATTTTCATTCTTTATGGATTTCGGGAGGAAGTGTGAAAAATATATCTCAACTTGTGCTTACTTGTTGCTGAGTATATCTGCTGAAGAGAAGTCTGCTAGGCCAACAACAGAAATGAAGAACCCTTTTTAGATGGTCAGCAGAGATGATGAATCTGCTCAGCAGATGGGTCAAGCCAAAGTTTAATGGGCTTAAGTCTTAACATTTTAATATGATATTTTTGCCTGGACGAGTTATTCAAAATCTGTTAAGTTGATATGCTGAAGTTTATGGAAGTTATGTGAATGCATGGAAGATGCAGAAGACAAGCTCATCGCAAGAAAAGAAAACATATCTTCATTAATAAAAACATTGTTTACATTCAAAAAAAATGGGAGGTTTACAGCGTCTTCAGAAGGGGGAGCGAGGTCTGAAGGGAAAGAAGTCTGTTTCCCTCAGGTTCGAGCGACCTGCAGCTATGTCTGGAAACTGTTGCTCCAGCAACCAGCTCAGCTGCATGCCACACGGGAGGGGCACCGACGGATATAAGGCGACGCAGTCCCGGACGTCCTCAAAGATGAAGGATGCCCAGTCTACCTCTGCCCTATCGTCCATGGCCATCATGGCCCTCCAGACCTCGGGGGAGATGGAGAGGTCACTCTCATCATAGCCAATGACCATGTTATGGATGATGCAGAACATCACCCAGTATGAAGTCTGGAGTTCGGTAGCCGAGGTCGTTGGGTTGAACTCAAACAAGGGAGAATGCCTCCACATCTCCCAAGACGACCACTCGGGGGCCGTCTCCCTTGTACGATAGTCCATCACTGATAAGGGACCCCGGCGAAGGCCGAAGTCCCGAGCAAAGAAAGCGGCTGTCTAGCGGACGAGCCTTCCTTGAAAGACACCATAGATGGTGTCTTTCTCCTGCTCACATGAGTAGGAATTCCTAGAGGTGAGCCTCATGGAAGTGGCGAGGAGTGGAGCAGATGAACTGCTCAAGGCCATTTTGTCGGACGGCGACCATCACCTCTTCGGCCACCATATAATCAGATTCATACTCTGTGTACAAGCCTGACTCATTGAGTATCTAGTTTCTTCTGATATTGATTCCCTGTGGTGAATACATGGTTACAAACGAAGTTTTTTTTGGATTGCTAGGAAGAGTAAGAGTTGAAAGGAGAAATGTGAAGATGAAGATCATAACGAGGGATGGTATTTATAGGGAGAATAATGATCCTATTCCCTCATAATGACTGACTGTAAAATTTTTCAGAAGATCACAACGATTCATTTCATTTCTCGTAATTTGAAGCATCGTGAGAAGAGGAATCGACAAGTGTGCATGGAAGGTCTAATCAAGTCAGCAGTAACAAAGGTGGTCATGTCAGCGAAAAGCTCGAGATACTCTTTATTATTTTGAATGCTGAGTCCCAGCAGATTTTCAAACTATGCTGACAAATCCAGGAAGAGGAAGATAGCACATCTTTTGGAAATCTGTGGATGCTAAACTACAGTACCAGCTATTGTCCATGCTGCCAATCTGCTGAGTCAATGGTCTTAGCAATATCAAAATTCGAGGCAGGAAGATTCAATTTCAAACTTGATGAGACGTGATATGGTGCATTTAATGCACGCAGACGACTGCGTCAAGTGAGAAGGCGTCACGTCAACTGCACTCAAGTTTTTCTCGGAAGCGTGGGAGGCCATACAGAAGGACGTGATAATTCGGAACCGTCGATCTAATCTTTCGCAGAAATTCCCTCAACCGTTGGATCTTACATCCAAAGGTATAAACTTAAATCTTTCTCACTGCTCATGTTTCTTTCCTTCGAAACCCAGAACAAAATCCCTAAGATTTTCGAACCTTCAATCCTTCACCCCTCACTCAACATTTTTCTCCAAATTTTCTTTCTGAAACCCTACATTACAATCCATGGCTACCAACCCTGAATCTTCCTCCACCGAAAATTCCGAAACAAGCACTGCGCCTACCTCTTTATTTCAACCACCAACCTTTATTTTCCCACCAATTTCGGGTTCACCGCTGCATGAACGACATGCACCTGGATTCACGGGAATCATGAAGAAGGAGGACATTGATGACTCCATTCCCTATGGGCAGCTTGTTATTTTGGCTCGGAAGAAGGAGCAGTCCGGGCATACCAAGGAACTGAGGAGGATAGCCCAAATCATGAAGGACCGGATTTTGTACATGCCTCTCGCTCCTGCCCACATTCCAGACTGGGTTATGGAAATCCTAGATAGCGAGCAGGTAATCAAATATTTATCTGTTGAACCCTTACATTTTCATCCGCACATGGTATCAGAATTCTATGCTAGGGCTGTGATGAATGATGATGGAAAATCGTTCAATACATGTGTCTATGGGAATATCATTGAAGTAAATGCAGAGTTGCTTGCTAAGATATTTTGACTTTGAAATCGTGGAGAAAGCATATCTTAATACAAAGTGAATGATATAGCGGAGATGGAGAGATGGAATTTCTGGAAGAAGCCAGGTGATTTGAAGGATAGGAAAGGGTAGACAATGACTTTTAGGGTAACTACGCCCATCAACACCTTGAAGGACGATTTCAAAATCCTTGCTGAGTTGGTTATCAAAATGTTCCAGTGTGATGTTGGATCGTATTCAGAACTCTCTGCCAAGAAATATGCAGTTATGATGGCTCTCACATACAAGGTGAAGGGAAATTGGGTTGAGTTCTTTTGTGAGCGATGGGTAGAGCATGCTAGAAAGAACGATCATATGTCGGTAGATGGGACATTCTCTTCGAATGTCAACTTTGGATTGAAGATAAGCAAATTTTTGTAGATTATCCTGCCAACCAAGAAAGTTGATCAGGGTGTGAAGTTGCTCTCTATGGACTTCATCCCCGTAACGAAGAAGGAAGCTTGATTTCAAGAAACCGAAGAAATTGGCTGGCAAGAAAAATGTGGATGCTGACAAGCCTACTTCCGATGAAGAGGTGGATGAACGCTCCTTGGGTCAACAAGTGTTGCAGCAAGCTACTCCTTTGACCGTTAAGGAAGTTGTTGTGCTGACCAAGAATGCTAAAACAGAGCAGTGCTTTCAGCAGCTTGAGAAGATTGTGGAGCTTGGTGATCTGCCAACTGAGAAGATAGACGAGATCATGACCAAGGAAGCTTCCGAGCAATCGACACTCATTCTGGGTAAGATTGCCTAACTAATTCCAATGGGGCAGAAAACAGAGGTTGCTACTACTGGGAGGAAGAGGACTCGTAAACGCCTCTTCAGGAATGCTGATCTCCAAGAAGAAGAAAAGAAAGGAGCAGCAATGGAAGAAGCTAGGAAGAAAGCTTCTGCTGAGCAGGCTGCTGAGAAGAAGATAGACAACACACCTTTGTCTTCTATGTGTCTTGAGGATCGTCTCAAAGGCATTAGGGCAATGAAGAAGAAACGAGACGCAGAGAAAAAGATATTGGAGACCAAACAGTACAGGAAGGAAGTTGACAGGATCACTTTTTGAGGTCAGAGATCGGAATTTTGAGCAAGTCAAACAATCTCATGATGAGCGTAAGGCTCGAAAGAGACCTATTGGTAAGACAGTGGATAAGGAAGTTGCTGAGACATTGGGCGAAGCAGCAAAGAAAAGCAAGTTAGCAGTTGACAATGCTGAGAAGGGAAAGACAAAAGAAGGCGTTCTAATCCTTTTTGAAGTCGATGCAAGTGAAAAGATTGTACCCGGTGAGGAAGCTATGTCCGATGCGGAGTTTACTGAGCTGCTTCAATCTGGCGCATTCAATGCCAAAGAGCATTCCAAAGGGACAAAGGTTCAATTTTGCTAACCAATTGAAGGACCCAGCCACAGCAGTAGCTTAGAAGATGTCGTGCCGCTTACAATGGAGGATGTCATGCCCCCTAGAGATGAGAATGCTGAGTTATTAGGAGCCGGAAAATAGATCAAAGATACAGCTGTCTCTGCTGAGAAACCTTCCGCTGAGGAAGAAAATCTTATATCTGCTGAGAGACCTTCTGCTGAAGAAGTGGCTTCGAGACATGCTGAAGGATATTTTGCCGCTGAGAATATGATTGTGGAATCTACTGAGGGAGTCAATGTTGCTAAGGAGACACCTGCCATTGCTGATGACAACGCACAAGCAGAGGAAAGAATGGAGGATGAAATATCTTCTGCTGGAGATTTGGTTGAACCCACATGTTCTTCAGGCTCCGATTCAGAAGACGAATCTGGTGAGGTATTTGACGCCAAGATTCTCCGACAGTTTCCCACCGCCAAAAATGAAGTACTAAGGATTCCATATCATGGATTGCCTGCCAAACTCTTTCGCTTGAGGAGAGTAGCTCAATGGTGCGCAACCGTCTCCCTTGATGACGACTTGAATGCTGATCTTTGTGATTGGGGTGTTGAGATCATGGCATTTGTTAATAAAGAAGTTAAGAGGGACACTGCCGAGGTGTTCTATGTCGAATTAGATGAAACAACCGATGAAGGCAAGCTGCTTGGAAGAGTGCTTCTGCGATGGGAAGTCTATGACTATATAATGCATGAGTTATGCTATGAAGAGAGGATGATAATCATTGCCTTGAAAGGCTTAAACTTTTGGCGTGCAGAAGAAGCTTGGGAGAATGATTGGATGGATCAACCTCCATGTACAAAGCAGTTCTCAGATAAACAAGCGTTGGAAAGATTAAAGGTCATTCTTGCTCACAGACTATTTTCTGCATCCTTGTCGCTGCCTCCTTCAGAGTTCGCTCCGGATGAACGCTCTGCAGCACATATGCAGTTAACAAAACTTTAAAGGCGTGCTGTTGTTACCTATCAGCAATGCAAAGCCGCATATGAGGAGAAGATGCGATAACGAAGCATGGAGCTGGCTTCCATTGAACAAGCTAAGGAAGAAGAAGCCAAAAGATTGCGCTTTACTAAAATGGTTACAGTTCACAAAGGTTTTAACCAAGTTGCTGCCTCACTCCAAGCCCCAGAAGCTTCTGATTCTGCTCTGGATTCAAATCAAACTGTGGTGAGAGATTCGATGGCAATTGTGATCGAAGAAGTTGCTGAGGAACCTATCAACTCAGCAATGGAAGAAGCAAACACTCAAGGTCTGGAGATTTCGGTTCCAGAGTCTGCTGAGATGATAGTAGATGGTGGAGATGGTGCAAATCCTACCACAGCAACAGGGACTGAAATGGTTATTCCTGATACCCCCATTGCTGCTAAGCCTGTGCAAGTAAACCTCCAGTCCTACGTGGTTTCTCTAATCAACACAGCGTTCCACCAACGTGACATTTAGCAAGCCAAAATAGTTGAAGAGGTCTGGAAGGAGATTGTTGATGTACGAGGAGATGTTTCTGAAGTTCAAACCTCGGTCACCGAGGTTAAGCAAAAGGTTGGTCAGGTTAAGGATAAGATCACGCACGTCGAAGAAGCTGTCTCTACGGTACAGACAAGTGTGGTCACTCTTCAAGTGGATCTTGATGAGCACAAATCCTTTTCTACCTCTGTTTTGGATGCGCTCAAAGAGGGGGAAGATCAAAGGATTGTTGAGGAGGCAAGGATTAAAGCAGAGGAAGCAGAGCTGTCGCGGAAAGAAAGAGAATTCTTTCAGGCCATGCTAGAGAGGAGGATGGAATTAGAAGCAAAGCAGAGAGCGGACCATCAAGCACGTATGGAGAAACTCATGGCCTTGACAATGAAAAGGGTTGATGCTCTTGAAAAGCTAAAACCTCCACCTGATGCCCAGAACTAAGGTCGTCTATCTCTCTAGCTCACATTATGTCCTATTTCTATTTTTTTTTTGCTGTCTCTTAATGATTTCATTGTACTCATATTTTCAAAAACATATATGAAATCATCATATTCGTGACAAAATCTCACTGTCCACTCTAATTTTTCCGTGTGCGTACATTAGTTGACATACACTCTTCGTGTATTCAACAAATTTGAATGTGGAAGCTATGTTCTAAATGGTTGCTGATTGGTTGGTAAATGTCTGCTGTTCTTAAAGATGTTAGGATTTCTAGCATATTATTCTTGCAGCATTTATTTGTGTATTATTAAGCGAGAATATTTCCCAGCATATTTTGAGGGGGAATTTTATTTAAAACCAATCATTTTGCTAAAGACTTTAAGTGGGTAAAATTCTGAGATAGTTTGTCTAGAAAAAATATTGTAATCCTCAGATTTTTCTCTACTGAGTCTCAGTAATCGATAGTAGGCTTTGATCGCACCAAAAAGGGGGAAATTGTTGGGAATTATTTTGTAATTCTCCCCTCAGGATCAAATTTGTAATAGGTTTTGTTGAATCAAAGCCTTAGCATTTGGTCGATCATCTAGCATAGTCTAGCAACTCTTGTATGTCCTGTATAGGCTAAGTATTGAGTTGTAATATATTAGGTTGCTAGAAGTGTTCCTAGCAGATAAAGAAGACTGCCAAAGAAGGTTAGCATTTGCTAGAAGTCAAGCGGTAGCAGAATGCTGAGGAGTCAGCATTCGCCAACACATCGCAGATTGCTAAGGGCGTTAGCAATCAGGAATCGAAGGAATCAGAGATAATGTGAGCAACTGCTGAGAAGTCAGCAGTCCGACATCCATCTAGCAGATTACTAGGTAAGATTAGCAGATCGTTGGGAAGAAGCTTAGCAAAGCGAGACAACCAACAACGACTGCTACACTACCGTTCTAACAGACGTACACACAAAGGACAAAAGCATTCCTGAAGTAGTTCGGAAAGCACCGTACGACGTCAAAAAGAACAGATAAAGTTGAACCACTCTTGGACAAAGGAACCATTGTGTCTAACGGGTATGGAGATTCAAAGTTTGAATCTCCAGGTATAAAAGACAAGTCCAAAAGTGAGAGATGAGTACTGCTTTATTCACTCTCAACTCACGAACTCATACTCAAGAGATACCTCAGACAAACAAAGCAAAAGCAGTCACGAGAGCATTAACAAGACAAGAAGAATATTTAAAGCTCTCAACCACCGAGTGTCCCCCACATTCAAGATCTGACACTCAAGTGGTTCATTGAATCCTTTTTAAGGTTCAATCATTGGGATTCCTTCCGATCTTGGAAGCATCCAACAATCATTTATAACAAGATCTGACTCCGACGTGCATCTTGCCAAAAACAGATAAGTTCAGGAGAGAACTCTAAAATCTCCTATCACTATCAACGAAAGTCAAGTTTTACGATGGTGTTGCCCTTGACTTGACTGTAGCTGGGTCTGACTAAGGATTGTGAAGTACCGGAGGATAGTTGTGGAGTAGACAACTCGAAAGCTCACTGACCTACTACACGGGAAAGACGATTCCTTGTACTTTGTATACTTTCTTAGTGAATTCTTAGCATTTCGGCAAAGGAGTGGACGTAGATCTTTTGATCGAACCACTATAAACTTGGTGTCGTTATCTTGTTTTACTGTTTTATTGCTTAACTATTGAACTGTGCTTTTAAACCTAGAAACAGAGTTGCTAGTGTATACCTATAAGAAAACCTAAGTCTAGTTGAGCTAAAAACACTTTGAAGATAACTTAAAAGTGCAAGTGAACGATTATTTATTCCGCTGCAATTCGTGTGAGAGTCTTATCTTAATCACGATGACTCTGATCTTAGGGACCAACAAGTGGTATCAGAGCAGGAGGTTGAAAAACCAACTGCTTCTGAGTCGCTTAAGACCTAGATCTAGCTTTCCTTGCGCTGTTACTCAATTTTCTGTGTTTGTTTAGCTCAGGTGAAAGATAACAAGATGACCAATCACGATCTTCCCAAGTATAACAAGGAGAAGTTTTAGTCCTCGAAGATTTTGGCCAAGATTTAACTCCAAAGTATCCATTCGTAGATGAGGGATGTGCAGGAGAAAGGGCCCATAGAAATCATGAAGGTCAACATCTCAATAGTCCCACCCGCACGTATCTACTGGACCTCAGCAGATAATCCAAATGAAGAATGCTAGGTATGTACCTGCTCGACCACAACAGAGAAATCAGAAAGCTTATGCTAAATCATATTCAGCTACATCAAGGAATGCTGAGTGTTATGTTTCTAATGCAAGGATAGCAAACCCTTCATTTCCTAAGGGCAAGCAAGTTCATTATACTGCTGTAAGACCGTCGTATCAGCAGAACACTCTACATAGGAGAAACACCTATGTAAGGCCTGAGCCTTACTCATTTTCATTTCAAAGGGCAAGGACGGCTAAGCACACCACATCACCTAGGTCTAGCAATGTTAAGCATAACAAGCCTAAGGTCGAGAAGGTGGTCAAGGGAGAAATCAAGAAGAAAATCTTGAAGATCACCAAAATGTGGATTCCGAAATGAATCATGATCCATGCTAATCCCGAAGGACCCGAAGCTATATGGGTACCTAAATCAACTTAATTGATTATTTTGCAGGGACAGGATCCAAGTACTAAAGCATCATACACAGAAAATGAATGGATCCTTGATAGCGGCTGCTCCGCTCATATGACAGGGAATGAGAGGTTATTTTCAGATATTCAAAGATTCTATTATGGCCCCAAAGTCAAGTTCGGAGACAATAGCGAAGGCAAAGTTATTGGAAGATGGTGCATTGAGCGTAATGGATTGAGAATCATCAACGTCGCACTTGTCTCCAACCTG
Source organism: Plectranthus barbatus (assembly GCA_026898455.1). Classification (NCBI taxonomy): domain Eukaryota; kingdom Viridiplantae; phylum Streptophyta; class Magnoliopsida; order Lamiales; family Lamiaceae; genus Plectranthus; species Plectranthus barbatus. The sequence goes on from JAPKLW010000319.1 coordinate 526,530, forward strand.
AAGCACAATTTACTTAGCATAAGTCAACTATGCGAGAATGGGTACATTGTATCCTTTGTCAATACTGGTTGTTCTATTGCTGACACTGTTACAGGTGAATTGATGCTCAGAGGCATCCGCAAGGGTGGCCTATACATTGTTGATTGGCAAAGTGGTCAACAACACTCATGCTTCCTGGCTTTGAATAAGGAAGAGACAACATGGCTGTGGCACAAGAGGTTTAACCATTTGAATTTTAAAACTATTAACTACCTTGCCAAGAACAAGCTTGTTGTAGGTCTGCCTGCTGAAACTCTTCGCATAGAAGGGGTGTGCAAAGCATGTCAACAAGGAAAGCAGACCAGAGCATCATTTAAGTCCAATCCTGAGAAGACCACTTCATAGAGGATCTTAGAACTACTACAAATGGATCTTTTCGGCCCTATCACTCCACCCACTGTAAGTAAAAGGATGTATACTCTTGTGGTGGTTGATATTTTTTCCAGGTATACGTGGGTTCGTTTATTGAAGACCAAAGATGAAGTAAAGCTCATTCTACCGGAGTTAATCCTCAAGGAGCAAAACAGCAAGGAAGTCACAGTGAAGAGGATTCGCTCTGGTAATGGAACATAGTTGTGTAATGGAGTACTTATGGATTTTTGTGCTGAAGCTGGTATTGCACATGAGAAGTCCACCGCAAGGACTCCCTAGCAGAATGGGCTAGCTGAAAGAAGGAACCGGACGTTGAAGGAGGCCGTTTGTTTAATGCTTACAGACTCTAAGCTATCGGCTAAGTATTGGGGTGAAGCAGTGATGACGGCCTGCTATACACAAAATAGGAGTGCTATTACTAGCAGATTTAACAAGACTCTCTATGAAGTGTACAACGGTTGTAAGCCCTCTATAACTCATCTTTGTGCATTTGCTTCGACATGTTATATTCATAACAACGGGAAGTCGAAACTTAATATATTTTTGCCTAAGTCAGATGAGGGTGTACTCCTTGGATATGGTCACCCTACTCACAAAGGTTATAGAGTATTAAATAAGACTACCAAAATTGTGGAAATAACATGCAATGTTATTTTTTATGAGTCTACTTTAGTGCGCAGAGCCATTAAAGAAAAGGAGGTTAGCATTTATAGACTAATGATGTCAATGATCTATCGTTCTTAAATTCTTTCGAAAATATGCGTATTGATCCGACTAAGTCTATGAATGACTGCAATCCTAACCAGACGCACTCAGCAGGAGACCAGATTGCTGACCAGGCCAGTGATGCTAATGATCATGCTGAGGCCACAGCTATTCATTTCAATGATAACCCAAATATCCTGGAGTTGTTCGATGATGAAGAGGAGGAGACATCAAGGTCAACTCCTAATGGTGAAGAAAGAATAGATGCTACTGAAGGTCTTGGCAGAGGTGCTGCTGAGATTCCAGCAGTTGAGATACTTGTTGGAGAGGTTCCTGTTCATGAAGATCCTGTAGCAGAAATTCTAGTTGCTGAAGTATCGGTTGCTGAAGAAGTCCCAGTTGCTGATGAACATGCTGCTGACAATCCAGATGCTGTGCACCAGGCGGGTGCTGATTAGAACGTTGTAGGAGACAATGATCGAGCAGGGGAAGGAAATGCTGGAAGACCAGTCAGACTAGCATGGTTGCGCGCTCATTCTCTTGAAGACGTTCTTGGAGACATCAATGATCCTATCCTAACGAGACAAGGCAACGCGATGCTTGTTGTTGAACCCACTGAGCTCATAGCACTAATGACTCCCGCACCAGTTCTGATGTCTTCTGCACCTCTCATACTTCTTTTCCCCCTCTTTGACTGCACCCAAAAAGGGTGGTGAGTTTATGTCTGGAGGATTGGGTTCCAACGCCATTTTTCCAGATCTAAGGGAAGTTTTGGTTGAAGATGAAGTATAAACTTGGAAGGAAGGGTTCGACAATGGAGAAAGGAGAAAAGTATTTCACAGAGGAAACATATGAACCCTATTTATAGTAGAGAGAAAAGTCATTTGACAAGGTAGGTGTACCTTGTGACCTTTTGGTTTTTTATATTCGGCGACGATTGCGATACGTTGCCTCACAATGTGCATTCGGGATTTGACTGGAGTAACGTGGGAAGGTGCGTTATGCACATGTTGAATCCTGATGCATCGATGCAAGATATGCATTAGTAGCGATTTAACAGCAGCGATCGCCTTTGGAATTCGAAATCCCACCTTTGAAATTCCAAACAGACAAAGAGCCAGTTGCTAACAAAGAGTCGGAAATCAGTTTAATTCCGCATCCGTCTTTTAGAAGTCTTCTAAGTTTGTAAACCAGAACTTGGTTTTCTTTAGCAAGTTCGTTCGAAACTTAGTCGAAGTAAGTTTCAACTTTTTCAGATGCCTTAGTTAGTGGCTTCTGTTGTGCTTGGTAATATGACGAGCTTCATACTGATTTTCATTGACACCACATGAGGGAGAATCCTCCAAAGGTAAGTATGAAGTCTTCTTGTTCAGTGATGATAAGATCATTATTTCACTCACTAATCTATTTTTTTCTACTATTTTATATAGTTTTCTTAAGTTAATATATATGTATATATATATATATATATATATATAAATATATATATATATATATAATGCATGAGTCTATTATATGTGGTTTTATGCTTGTCATGGTGCATTTTTGCATGTTTTAGGCTTAAATTCTCAAGAAAACTGTTGCGAAAGCAGTGATGTGAAAGAGCATCAGTGAAGTGTTCTTCCACACAAGGAATTCAGGCTATTGGTGCATGTCAATGGATAGAGCTTCACGTTAGCTTTCCAGCGCAACTGGATTTGAGTCAATCGGAGTTCGGGAGTGAAAGTTATGGCCAAAACCGTGAGACCGCGCAGAAGAGAAGAGAGTTCGATTTCGACCGACGAACAGTCGACCTCGACCGAGGTGAAGACACACACTTCGATCGATGCCTTTCCACCTCGATCGAAGTCCTGGAAAACCTTGCAAAATTTGATTAAATTCGAATCAAATCGGATTTTCAGCCCTAGACTTGATAGGATACATGCCCACACCTATAAATAGTCCTTATTTTCGAGTTTTGTTCACTTTTTATCATACTTTACATCCTGCAGCATACTTTAGCATCATTCAACATTCAGCAACCTTTATTCTCCAGCACGGACCTTTATTTTTCTTGTAAGTTATTTTTATGCACTTTAATAATATGTTTTATTTTGGATTTCTATTTGTGATGCGTGGCTAGAAACCCTAGCGGGTTCTAGGGCAACGAATATCAATCAAATGCTTGTTAAATTGATTAACATTGAATTGCTTGGTTTTGAATTTCTATTTGAATTATTAGGATTTAGAATCAATAAGATCGAGAGATAGAATTAATTCTAGGTTTACAGTTGTAGATTGAAGGACTGAAAAGAGAAAATTAATAGCAGGAAAAAGGAATTCGAATATAATTAACAAAACCCCTGATTTTCTGTTTACTTAAATAATAGATTCTAAGATCATGGCTAGTACATGAAATAATTTCATTATACAATTCCTCTGGGTTCGACAACCTTAGGGTACTCATATAAATTCATTTGCCACCGTGTCTGTAATTAATCTGTAGAAATTATAGTGATCAAATTGGTATTGTTGCCGGGGAGTTGTTAGATATTATTTTGTTATTAGTTTATCCTGGGATAAATTGGATTGAGTCTGTGCTTTTCATCCTCGACTTCGATTGATGCCTACCCGCATCGACCGATGTCGAGAATTCACGAGCATCGATTGACACTGGTCTACCCGTGTCGATCGATGTTGAGCTGATTTCTGCGCTATTTCCCTTTCAGGTAGTGTGTTGGGAATTATCCCTAAAATCTCCTTTAGGACTTGTCTGTAAAAGGTTTTGTTGGATCAGACCTTATTTAGTTGGTCGATCATTTGCCGAAATCTAGAGAGTCTAGTACACTTTGTAAAGTCTTGTATAAGTGGTACATTGAGTTGTAATAGACTAGTGTGCTGAGAAGAATCCCTAGCAGACATAAAGAAGATGATATCAGCATTAGACTTACAAACTGCTAGAGAAGCAAGCGAACAAAGGATCACTAGCAATTGACTGAACGTTCACTAGATAGAATGCTAAGGAGTTAGCATTCGGATTCTTCAGCAATGAATGAAGACTCGCAAACAACGGAAGTCAAAGGATCACAAGGAATATACTTTTAGCAGATTCTAGCTTACCAAAACAAAAGAATCAAATTCAAAGCTGGACTGCCACTCTGACAAAAAGCTCACGCAAAAGGATAAGACTTTCCCGAAGTGGCTAGGAAAGTACAAGTCAAAAAAACAAAAGTGAGTTAAACAGACAAAGCTCTTTAGGATCAAGGAGCCGTTGAGTCTAACGGATAAGAAGATTCAAAGTTTGAATCTCCACCTATAAAAGACAGTCTCAAAGATGAGATAAAGAGCTGCTTCAATCACTACCGACATTCGCAAATTACTCAAGTGAGAGATTCCTTTGACAAAGCGAACAAGTGAAAAGTAGTCAGTTGAGAGCTAGTCATATAAAGCACATTCAAAGCCCTCAACCACCAAGAGTGTCCTCTTATTGAATATCTGACACTCATCCTTGAAGATTCTTGAAGTTCCATTAAGAATCTTCAATCATTGGGATAATCTCTTTACTAGGAGTATCCAACAGTCATTCCTAAAAAGGGTTGACTCTGACGGGCCTTGCCGCATAATTATTGAAGTTAGAGGCTAACTATAACAGTCTCATTAGCGAAGGACAAGTTTTACGAAGGTGCGCCCTTGACTTGGCCAGAGCTGTGTTCGGAGAAGTTCAGATCAACGGAGGATAGCTGTCAAGTAGCCAGGCCGAAAGCTCACTGCCTACTTAACTGGAAAGGCGATTCCTTGTAATCTGTATACTTTTCTAGTAAAATTCTTAGCGTTTCGGCTAAGGAGTGGACGTAGATCTATTTGGATCGAACCACTATAAAATCTCGTGTTCATTTACTGTTTTATCATTTTACCGTTCCAATATTGCTTTGAAACCTAGCAACGGAGTTGCTAGAGTATATCTGAACACAAACTTAATACTTAACTCGAGCTAACTAACGTTTTGAAGAATAACGATAAGTGCAAGAGCTATAAAACTATTCCGCTGCATTTCGTGCTAAGTTATTAACACGACGACTCTGATATTACGGGACCAACAAGTGGTATCAGAGCATGAGGTTGAAAAACCGACTGCTTCTGAGTCGCTTAAGACCAGATCCACATTTTCCTTGCACTTTTACCTGTTTATCTGTGTTTCACTCGTTTAGCTCAGGAGACAAGATGTTGAATCACTCTCTTGGAAAGTACAACAGGGAGAACTTCACAACATGGAAAAAGATGGCCTTAATACAGCTTCAGAGCATACACCCAGAAATGGTTGAGGTACTTGAAAGAGGTCCCATTAAGATCATGAAAGCTAACACTTTTATAGGACCTGTACCCGAACCCGCTGAAGGAGCTGATGAAGGAGATCAACCTAGACCCCCAAGGCCATGGAGACTTCAAATGGTTGAAAAACCTTTTGAGGAATATACAAGTGAAGACAAGAAAAGAGCTCAGCTGGAGCATGTTGCAAAGAAGTTAATCCTTGACTCTCTACCTAAGCTGATGGCACAGAAGGCTTTAGAGTTCGATACAGCTAAAGAAATGTGGACCTATGTGTGCGAATCATCTCAGGAGACGGACCAGATGAAACACAACAAACTGCAGGTAGCTGTTGACAAATATGAGTCTTTTTCTATGAATGCAGGAGAATCCATACAAGCTATGGAAGAACGTTTCAATACCATCGTTGGAGAATTGAATAATCTTGGTAAGAAATATGAAAATGGGGAGATAAATCATAAGATTATCTCTAAATTATATCCCAGAGACCACTGGTTTGTTAAAATGACTAGTCTGAGTGAAAAAGACCTCAGCAAAATGACAACATCTGAGGTATTTGCTCAGCTAAAATCACATGAATTCATAATACAACAATCAAAAAGGAATGAAGCTGCGGTAGTACAATCTACTGCTAGTACAGATGATTTAGCATATTATGCTAAAAAGGACTTCAACAAATTTAAACCAAAAAAATTCTATCATAATCAAGATAGATCTGTTCCTGTAACACAAACAAAAGAGGTTGCTACAACCTCAGGATCCCATCCTGCTGATCTCAAGATCAGTGAATTAGAAGAACAGATGAAAAAGCTTCAAAAGATGTTGATGGAGGCTAAAGCTGAAAAGGAGACAAAGGAAGCACAACCGTCACCATCTCATGCCCGCTCAGCAGAGCGAAAGCCTAGGACTTGTTTTGAGTGTGGATCCCCTGACCACTTGAAACATGACTGTCCGAAAGTCAGCAAAGAAGAAAGGGAGCGTCTGAAGCAGAGATTTGAAAGACGTGCAGGCAATGCAGTCAAGAAAGCGCTCTTAACCAGGACAGAAACTCAGGATATTCCAGAAAACGATGAAGAATACTATCTATCTTCAAAAGAAGAGGATGAAGAAGCCATGCTAGTTCTGATGCCAGACATCGTGGAAGATCAATTTGCTGATGCAGATGTTGATCAGAATGCTGAAACGGCTCTAGCAGCCGAGAACAACGAGGTAATTTCAGTAAACATACCTAGATTTACAACCTTTGATGATTGCGAGGATTTCATTTTAGATTCTGAGGAAGACTATCTCACGAAGCAAAATGAAGAATTCTCTAAGATGTATGAAATAAAGAATATCATTATAGGTGAAAACACCTCACTAAAGTTGGAAGTTTCAAATTTGACCGAGGAAGTCGTAAGACTAAGATCTGCAAGTGAGGAACTTACAAAAATGAAAGCTGAATTTTCAATACTTTCTGAAAATTTCAAAATTCTTGAAAAAGAAAACATTTTGCTGAAAAATGAACCAAAAGAAAATTGCATTTGTACTTACACGACCAGTCAAGCTGTTTTGAATGCCGCAATTAATCAACAAAAGCACCACAAAGATAGAGCTGGTGTTGGTTTTGATCGCTATGATAAAGGAGAATCTTCTAAGCAGAAGACTATGCAGTTTGTCTCTGCTGGAAAATTCATCCTTGGAGAAAAACTGAAAGAAAAGGAATTTGCTGAAACATTCATTAGCGAATCTGTGAAACCTCAGCAGAATACTAGAACATCTGCTAGGAAACCTCAGCAGAGGCACGATATATCCCAGCAGAATCCTAGAATATATGCTAGGGAAGCACAGCAGAGGTACGCTATATCTCAGCAGAATACTCGAGTGTCTGCTATGAAACCTCAACAGAGGAATGATAAATTCAAGCAGAATACGAGAATATATGCTTCGCAACCAAGATCAGTAGAGTCTAGAAGGAATGCCGAGCAGTATGTATCTACTGCCAGGACAGCAAGATCTTCATTTCATACAAGCAAGCATGTCAATTACAATGCTGTAAGGCCTTCATATAATACATACACACCACATAGGCGGACCACCTATGTGAAGCCTGAGTCCAAACCAAATTCTTTCAAAAAGACAGTGAAGGCTCGACACACTACCACACCTCATCCTCAATCTAAGTATGGAAGATTTACTTATCCTAAGGTTGAGAAAGGTATAAAGAGTGATGTCAAGAAGAAAATTTTGAAGATCACTCAAATGTGGGTTCCAAAAGGAACAATAACACTTGCTAATCCTGCAGGACCCGAGACTAAACGGGTACCTAAATCATTCTCTTAATTGTCTTGCAGAAGTAGAATCTAAATGTGAAGGAATCAAGATCTCCAGATGAATGGATTCTTGATAGCGGCTGCTCAGGACACATGACTGGAAGAGCAGACTTATTCTCAGATTTACAAAGTGTTTATGGATCCTCAGTTATTTTTGGTGATAACAGCAGAGGAAGAGTCATTGGAAGAGGATGTGTAGAACGAGATGGAATCCGAATTGTTAATGCTGCTCTCGTTTCAAACCTTAAACACAATTTGATGAGCATCAGCCAACTATGTGAGAATGGATATAACGTTTATTTTATTGACTCTGGCTGTGATATTGTCGATAAGGTTACAGGTGAAGTAAAGCTTAGAGGCATCCGCAAGGGTGGACTATACGTGGTCGATTGGCTAAGTGGCCAACAGGACTCGTGCTTCGTAGCATTCAACAAAGATGAAACAAATTGGCTATGGCATAAAAGATTAAATCACTTGAACTTCAAGACGATCAATCATCTAGCCAAACACAAGCTGGTCGAAGGACTGCCTGCTGAATCTTTCCGAAAGGAAGGAGTGTGCAAAGCGTGCCAACAAGGCAAACAAACGAAGGCATCCTTCAAATCAAATCCAGAAAAGGATACCTCAGGGAGAATTCTCGAACTCCTACACATGGATCTGTTTGGTCCTGTCACACTACCCACAGTCAATAAGAAAATATATACACTTGTGGTTGTTGATGATTTCTCCAGGTATACGTGGGTTCAACTATTAAAGACTAAAGATGAAGTAAAGACCCTGCTACCTGAGTTGATCCTCAAAGAGCAGAACAACAAGGAAGTTACAGTTAAAAGGATTAGATAAGATAATGGAACAGAATTCTGTAATGGAATTCTAATGGACTTTTGTGCGGAAGCTGGTATTCATCATGAAAAATCCACTGTTAGAACCCCACAGCAGAATGGGTTAGCAGAACGAAGAAACAGAACATTGAAGGAAGCAGCGTGGTCCATGCTTGCTAATTCAGGACTCAATGGAAAGTACTGGGGAGAAGCTATCATGACTGCTTGCTACACTCAGAATAGGAGTGCGGTTAATGTCAGATTCAACAAAACTCCTTATGAAGTGTATAATGGTCGTAAGCCTTCTATTAAACACTTTCGTGCTTTCGGTTCAACATGTTATATCCATAACAATGGGAAGTCTAAACTTAACACTTTTTTGCCTAAGTCTGATGAAGGTGTTTTCCTGGGATATGGACACCCATCTCACAAAGGTTATCGAGTGTTAAACATGACTACTCGACTTGTGGAAATGACATGTAATGTTATTTGTGATGAGTCTACTTTAGTGCGCAGAGCTAACAAAGAACAGAAGGATGACAATCATGAGACCAATGATATCTATGATCATTCTCTACAAAAATCTTTTGAAAATATGAGTATTGATCCGATTAGGTCTACGACTGACGTCAATCCAGAAACTTCGCACTCAGCAGGTGACCAGACTTCTGACCAGGCCAGTGATGCTATTGATCATGCTGAGGCCCCATCTTCTATATGTCTAAATGAGAATTTAGATGTTGCTGGTGCACTTGACGATAAAGAGGATGAAGAATCTACTGAAGATCTTAGCAAAGGAGTTGCTGAGAATCCAATCCTGGAGGAACCTGCTGCTGGAGCTGCACCTGTTGTCATACCTGCTCATGCCGATCCTGTTCATGAAGATCCAGAAGCAGATGAAGAAGGAGTACCAGTTGTCCCCGTTGCTGAACCCAAGAAGAATGCAGTAGAAGCTAATCAAAATAATACTCATCAAGAAGGAGAACCAGATGCTGAAATTCCAGGACGTATCAGACCTTCATGGCTACGAGCGCATCCCTTAGATAGTGTTCTTGGAAGCGTAAATGATCCTATCCTAACCAGACAAGGGAACGGAAATGCCATGTTAGCTTGTTACATATCTAATGAAGAACCCAAGAAAGTAGAAGAAGCATTGCTAGATGCGGATTGGGTGAATGCCATGCAAGAGGAGCTTGCAGAGTTCACACACAACAATGTGTGGGAACTAGTCGACAGACCAGAACATCAAAGTGTTATAGGCACTAAGTGGGTATTCAAAAACAAGAAAGATGAATCAGGTGCTGTAGTCAGGAACAAGGCACGTCTTGTTGCCAAAGGATATAGACAATTTGAAGGCATAGATTATGATGAAACATTCGCCCCAGTAGCAAGACTAGAGGCTATCCGTCTGTTCTTGGCATATGCTGCATACCATGAGTTTGATGTAATGCAGATGGACGTGAAGAGCGCCTTCCTTAATGGTGAGCTCAAGGAGGAAGTTTATGTCGAGCAACCTCCGGGATTCGAGCAAGGCAATCAAGTCTACAAGCTCAAGAAGGCACTATATGGTCTGAAGCAAGCACCACGAGCTTGGTATGGAACTTTGTCTAAGTTTCTATTGAATAATGAATTTCAGAAAGGGAGGATAGATCAAACTCTCTTTTGCATTAAAGATGGAGACAGCATTCTGCTAGTTCAAATATATGTTGATGACATAATCTTTGGATCAAAGAATCAAGATCTATGTGATAGGTTCTCTGATCTCATGACTAGCCATTTCCAAATGAGCATGATGGGGAAGATGTCTTATTTTCTTGGACTGCAAGTTCATCAATCCAAAGAAGGAATATTCATCCATCAGAAGAAGTATGCTCGTGACTTAATCACTAAATACTGTCCGAAGAAGACCAAGAGTTTGCGCATACCTATCAGCACAACATGCATTGCTGCTCTTGAAAAAGAAGGAGATGATGTGAATCCTACTCTTTACAGAGGGATCATAGGTTCACTACTATATCTTACCGCTAGCAGACCAGATATCTCGTATGCCGTGGGATTATGTGCTAGATATCAAGCCAAGCCTAAGAAGGTTCACTTTGACACTGCCAAGAGAATTGTTCGCTATCTGAAGTGTACAGAAGGATTAGGAATTTGGTATCCCAGAGAAGATAGTCTCGCTCTGAGTGGATATTCAGATTCTGATTTTGGAGGATGCAAGATCGACAGGAAAAGCACAAGCGGCACATGTCAATTTCTAGGACACAAGCTCATTAGCTGGTTCAGCAAAAAGCAACACTCTGTTGCTATCTCCACCACTGAAGCAGAGTATGTAGCTGCTGCTAGCTGTTGTTCGCAAATTCTATGGATAAAGCAACAATTACAAGATTACGAGATTTCTCCTGAATGTGTACCCATCTATTGCGACAACAGTAGTGCCATGTGCATCACAAAGAATCCTGTTCATCACTCTCGGACCAAGCATATCGATATCCGTCATCACTTCATACGAGACCATCAGGAGAAGAGAGATATCGATGTTCGCTACATATGCACCGAAGATCAGATAGCAGACATATTTACAAAGCCTCTTTCAGAAACCAGATTTAAAGAGTTATGCTTGAAACTGGGATTGATGGAATTAGATACAGATGTGGATGAATGAGTCCTAGCTCTCATTCTTTCAATAAGGATATTCTTGAAATTTGTTTGATAATTATTATATTCTGATTGCTATTTCTTCGACTTGTTGAAGATATCTTGACATTACTACACTACAAAATGCTGAACAATGTCATGAAAATAGTTGAAAAGAAGGAATCTAAAATTAGCACATTCATTCAACAGAAGGGCAACAGACTTCAAAAGCTATCAGATACATCCAACTCTACACCATCGTGTGCTACAAATCTAACAATATTTTTGTGGATGCAAAAGGGAGGAGAGCTCGGAGCATTCTTCAACCACAGTTAGGAAAGTGAGCCCTCAAAGGATAAAAGTCAAATCCCATCAAAGGGATACCTTCAGAAGCAAGATGAGGGAACGTCTGCTCAAGCAACCAACTTAGCTGCATGGCAGTTGGCAGAGGAATCTGAGGAAAGAGATCGATGCATCTCTTCACTCCATCAAAGAAGAACTCCGCCCAATCAACGTCCTTCATCTCCGAATCAATGGCCATCATGGCCCTCCAAATCCTTGGGTTGAAGACATAGTTGTCAGCAGGGACTCCAAAAGTGACATTGCTAATAATGTCAAAAATGACTCTGTACTCTTCTTTTAACTCCAAACATGATGGAGTTGGTGAAAAGTCACAGTTGTCGGACTGCCTCCACTTATTCCAGTACCCGAACTCTGGAGCAGTCAAATGGCGGTAGACATCCATCACGTGAGTGGAACCCCGAGGAAGGCCAAACTTTTGAGAGAAAAAGGCCGGAGTCCAACACACCACTTGATTGTCAAAGCAACTCCAAATGGCGTCATCATCGGTTTTACACCTGAAGATAAAGCTCAGAAGAGCTCGTTTCTGATAACATGTTGGCATAGTAGTCAGAAATTGGGTTAGGCAACTCTCATGAAGAGCTCCCATAACAAAGTTTGCAACTCGACAGTTGTTACCATACTCAAAATACAACCCTGATTCATGAAGAATCTGGTTGCAAGTGACAGATAAATCACTTGGAGCAATGGTAATATGATGCATTTTGAAACTAGTGAAGAAGAAAATGCTATGCTAAATGGAGTGGAAAGGATGCAGTTCAAGAACGCAAGTGAGATGTTATTTATAGCAAGATCTTGACTCTATCCATAATGGGAACACTCTCCCAAAAGTGTCCTGTCAAATGAATTCAAAACTCAGAAGAGCAGAAGTCGAGGAGTCTCGACAAAGGGGGAAACGCCACCTGTCTTAATAAGGTTACTTATGGCAAGTCGACCTACCTGAGTAATACGGTGTTCTTATCAACGAATGCTTAAAGAAGACACCAAAGGATATCCCAAATCCTTTGATTAAGACAGAAATCTGCCGTCTTAAATGATAGCACTTGATGACCTTGTGTGGAAAATAGTAGCTCACATCAGACACAAGAAGGTTGCTACAGACACTCAACACATTCAAAAGACAGTTTGCTGAGACTATGATGCAAGCATATCAGAAACAGAGTATCAGAAGAGATGTTATTTCTTGGATTTCTTGAAGACATCGTTACGTATTCTGGAAGATGATCACATCTGCTGAGGAATATTCATTATAGCTCTCTGCTAATATTGAAAATGCCGAGCAGAAATTGGCTGAAAATGTTGTTAACAAATGCCAGACAACAAAACATAGTTGTGCAGTTTTCATATATCTTTTCATTCATCGGCAAGATGTCATTACAAAGGAAAAGAGGAGAATTGAAAACAACAACATGATCGCTATTCTAGGAGGAAGAAGGCCTAAACGGGAAGAAGTCCGTATTTACAAGATTCGTTGGTCCTTCTGCTATCTGAGGAAAACTCCGCTCCAGCAGCCAACTAAATTGCATTCCATTCAGCAGGGGCACTGCCGGATAATACTGGACACAGTCTCGAACACTATTGTAGATATATTTCGCCCAGTCTACCTCGGCTCCATCGTCAATGGACATCATGATCTGCCACGTTTCTTTTGAGAAGAAAGTGTCGTCACAGTCCTCTCCCATCAACATATTATAAGCAATACGGAAGAGCACCCAATAAGGAGTACGCAGATCGTATGCTGAGATAGAAAGGGAAAATTCAGACGAAGGAGTTCGTCTCCATTTCTGCCACGCGGACCATTCAGGAGCAATGTCCGTCACACGGTGGTCGAAGACAGACCCAGGACCTCTGGGAAGGCCGAATCGACGAGAAAAGACGTCCGGTGACCAATTTATGAGCTTGCCACGGAAGAAACCATAAATGCCATCTCCCTCCACAGAACAGTCTTCGATGAATTCTCGAAGAACATCGCCTTGGAAACGTTTTGGCGTAGCAGTAACAAATTGGGTCAATCCACTGCGATTCAACTTCGACATGACGATCTCTGCCACTCTTGGATTGTTATCATACAGAGTATTCAAACCAGCCTCATGAAGGATCTGGTTTCGGCGCAATTCCAAGGATTGACCAGGAGAATCCATCTTCTTGAAAGTTTTCTGAACGAGACAAAAGGAAAATATTCAGAAAAAGAGCTCTTGTGATGGTAAAGATACACACAAGAAGGGCATTTATAAGGGAAGAATCATAACCCATTTCGTAAGAATCGATTCGACTCAGAGTTAATGATCATCTGATACACAACGAATAGACAGACGCCACGTCAGATTGGTCAAAATGTGTCTCGGAAAAAGTAATCGACACTTGGAGAGAAGCTTACACTAAAGATCGTCGTTCCATCTGCTAAGAGATGAGATCTCTGCTAGAGATGAAGTCTCTACTAGAGATAAGGCCTCTGCTAGCAAATGAGATCTCGGCTAATAAATAAGGTCTATGCTAAAGAATGGATATTCTGCTAGATTTGATATCTCTGCTAAAGAATGGATGTTCTGCTAGATTTGATATCTCTGCTAGATGATGGACACTCTGCTAACAATGATATTTCTGCTAAAAGACGAGGGCGTATATCTGCTAGAGGATGGATACTCTGCTAACTGTTTTCTAAAGCGGTATCTGCTACATTTTTAAGCGGAACATATATCTGCTACGATCTTAGCAGAAGCATACACAGCAGAATTACTACATAATTGATTATCAAGGATATTATCAAGCATATGTTTGATATTGAGCGCATATATATATGGGATTGTCTAAATTAAAACATAGACATCTTCTTATATATAGATCATCAAAAATAATTACATAAGCAGAGGATTCAACCACCTCAGAAAGGCGACAAAGGCACAAAAGGATAAAAATCTATTCCTCGAAGGTTTGAGGGACCCAGGGTAAGCTCGGGGAATCTATGTTCTAGCAGCCAACTTAACGGCATCCCATAGGGAAAGTGAAGTTAAGGGAACTGCTGAACACTCTGTCGCATCCTTTGAAAGATGAAAGCCGCCCAGTCAACCTCTGCTCGATCATCAATCGCCATCATGACCTTCCAGATTTCACGAGAGAAGATCATATTGTCAGGATTCTCACCGACGATTATACCACAGACAAGTTCAAACAGGACTTGGTAACGAGGCTGTAGGTGGTATGCTGACGGAGTTGGAGAAAACTCAAGGTCAGAAGAACGTCTCCATTTCATCCATGAAGACCACTCAGGGGCGATTTCATTGTTGCGATACTCCATCACAGAAATTGGACCCCTCGGTAAGCCGAACTCCGACGCAAAAGTGTCTACGGTCCACCTCACCAACTGATTCCTGAAGACACCAACAATGGAGTCTCCAATAGCTTCACTTTTTCGAACGAAATTCTGAAGATGTTCCATGTGGAACGAATGAGGCGTCAGAGAAATGAACTTGGCCACTCCACTGGCATGAAGACTAGACATGATTCACTCTGCTATGTGGTACTTCGTTTCGTACTCTTCATACAAACCAGAATCACAGAGGATTCTGTGCCGCGGAACGAAGAGAGTTTGAATTGGCTCCATATTTCAGTATTAGTAAATTTTTTGTGAGAAGAAGAACAAGAGTCACAAGAAGTCGTATCAAATGCATCGCCTGCTTATGCTATTTATAGAAAAGCCTATGGTGACTGCTGATCTCTGAAGATGAAGGGTCGCTGTGTGGAGTGAAGAAATTCATTAATGAAAAGGTCAAATCGGCAGTGATTATGATCATGCATAAAAAGTAATGCCGGAGGTTAATATGATGATACCATAAAATACGTGGTAGCTTCTGCTTGATTCTATTAATCTTGGCTGCTGAAAATCTCAAATCAGACGTGGGACATTTGCTTTTCAATACGGAGAAACATTTAATGCGTCCAGACGATGGCGACAAATTGGATTATGCCACATCATCCACACTCAAGCTCCGAAGGACGTGGATATACCCACGATCTAACTCACAACCCCAACCGTTGATTGAATCTAAAGTGCATTCAATCTTCGTCGTCCATTTCTCCTCGGACTCCGAAATCTTCTACACCATAATTAGATTTCAAATCCCAACCATTCTTCAAAAACCCTTCACCTCCATCTCTGTAAAACCCTCTCAAAACTCTCAGAAAATTGTCCAACCATGACTTCAAATCAAAGTTCTTCAACCTCCTCACACAAAGATACAAATCCCGAATCTTCATCTTCAGAAAACCTAGACACAACTCAATTTCAACGACCCACATTCATCTATCCAGCCACCACTTGCTCGCCCCTGCATGTTCGACATGCACCCGAGTTCACTGGTATTGAGAAGAAAGAGGACATTGATGAGTCCATTCCTTACTGCACATTGGTAACCATGGCCAGACCGAAGAAGCTGTCCACTCATTCGGCGGAAAGGAGACGAGTGGCCAAAATCATGAAAGACAGGATTCTGTACATGCCTCTCGCCAACAAACACTTTCCCAGATGGATTTTAAATCTCCATGATTCCGAACTGCTGGTAAAGTATCTCACTGCTGAACCTGATCAATTTCATCCGCACATGGTTGCTGAATTCTATGCTAGAGCTATTATGAGTGATGATCAGAAGTCATTCAAGACATGTGTATATGGGAATATTGTAGAAGTTAATGCTGAGTTGCTATCTCGTACTTTTGGACTTCGAAACTTTGGATCCAAAATCTCTCAGTATAAGGTGAATGATATAGCCAAAATGGAAAGAAGGTGGAACCTTTGGAAGAAGTCAGGAGAGAAAGGGCAACCAAGTACGTTTAAAGTTAACACCTCGATCAACACCTTGACAGATGAATACAAACTACTCGCAGAGATTGTAATAAAGATGCTCCAGTGCGATGCTGTTTCATACTCGGAGCTCTCTGCTAAGAAGTATGCTGTGATGATGGCATTAAACGATAATGTTAAAGGGAATTGGGCTGAGTTCATATTTGAACGATGGGCAGAGCATGCCAAGAAGAATGCTCACATGAAAATCGATGGAACTTTCTCCTCGAATGTAAACTTTGGGCTGAAGATTAGTAAATTCTTGGAGATTCTGTTTACCAACACAGGAGTGGATCGTGGAGTTGCACTCCTTTCCACAGACTACATTCCTGTCACAAGACACAAGCCTCAGTCAATATCAGGAATCCTCGAAGGTTAAAAGGGAAATCCAATGTGGATAAGGCTAAACCAACATCCCCAGAGGAACCAGATGAAGCAAGTTTAGCAGAACCCACACTCCAACACTCCATTCCCATAACAGAAGCAGAATTAGCAGTGTTGAAGAGGAATGCAGAAACAGATCAGTGTTTCAAAAATCTTGAGGAAATTGAGAAATTAAGAAACCTACCAGTTGATCAGATCAACGATATCATGACTTTGAAGGACGCAGAACAGCCTACAATCACTCTTGGGGCACGGGCATTACGTATTCAACCCAACAAGAGAACCGCAACAACTCCTCCTGTGACTAAGGGAAAGAAGAAGACCAGGAGAAAGTTGGAACTACTTACTGATAAGGAAGCATTAGAGAAAGCAGAAGCAGAAAGCAAGACTGCTAAAGCCGCTGAAGGAACTGATACAGCAGAAAAGGACTCTACAGAGAATGTTACTGAGGACACCACTGATCCAGACTACATCCCTAAGTCTCTCAGAACTGTTGAAGAGCACAGTCCAGAAACAAGGAAAGCAAAGAGGAAGCGAATAGCTACTCTGAAAGAACTAGAGAAAAGAGACTATCAAAAGTTCATCAGTAACCTAACATTCGAAGCCAGAGATAGAAACTTTGAACGAGTCAAATCTGCCGCTGGAAAATTGATGGCCCAGAAGCACGCTGCTAAGCAGGTCCAATTGGAAGCACAGCCTATCGAACAAAAGGAAAACACCATAGGAGATGCAGTACACGGGGAACACACACTAGCAGTTGCGAATGTTGCTGAAGGAAATCCAACTCCAGCAGAGGACGAGGAAATGGCAGACATTCCAGCAGATATAACCATGATGAGTGATGATGAAGCTCCCACTGATGGACTGCAACACCTAGCAGACGAGGCCACAAAACGAGGAAAAGGGAAAGCTACTTCAGAAGAAGAAACCATTCTCAATCCCTCCTCTGACTCACAGATAAACCTGGCTGAAGAAGGACTATCAGATAAAGCATTCTCACAATTATGGAGGTCTGGAGCCTTCACTAATGCAGAATCGAGCAAAGGAAGAGATGTTGAAGAACAGGTCGATTCACTTCTTCATGATGTACATTCGCCTGTAGAAGAGAATGATGCTCTGCTCACTGAAGTTGAATCTTGCATTTCTGACTCTGATGGAGAATTTGAGGAGATCTTTAATGCCAAATACCTGAGGAAAGTACCATCTGGATCGGACACTCCTCTCCGAGTACCTCTTAATGGGCTACCTGGACCACGTTATCATCTACGAAGAATCGGTCAATGGTGTGCATCGGTCTACCCTGAAGAAAGGTCCAACTCAGATCTCACTCCGGGGGCTGAAGAGATCGAATTGTTCGTGCAATCCGAAACAGAGAGAGCCATTGCTGATTTATTCCATACAGAATTGGATGAATCAACACCGGAAGGACGTTTGTTAGCAGAAGAATTTCGACGATGGAAGAAGTGTGACTATATTATGCATCAACTCTGTTTTGAAGAGAAAGCTCTGGTTTTTGCTGCTAAGGGTTTAAACTTCTGGAGACGTGAGGAACGATGGTGTTTTGATTGGATTGATCAAGTTCCGGGGATGAAACAATTCTCAGATAAACAAGTGATGTGCAGACTTAAAGCCATCCGAGAACACCGTTTTCTCTCAAAGACTGCGGGGCTACCTAAATCCACCTTCGTACCCGACGGATACTCTGATGCCAGAGTTGAACTGTCTAAACGTCAAGCAAGAGCTGCTGTCGATTACAGGAAACGACAGATGGAGTTTAAAATTCGACAAGCAGAGAAACTCAAAGCTAGAATAGCGGCACAGGCCACTGAACGTGCTGCTCTGGAATTTGATTACCGAGATATGCAGTTGGCTAAGTTCCTGAACATTGATATTCAGGACATAGTGAAGGCAGCTCAGAAAGCTGAAGCTCAGATTGTTCAGGAGACCGTACAAATTCTGGATGCTGCTAATCGGATAATGCATGAAGAATTATGCTATCAAGAGTATGTTACTGCGAGTACTAGTCGCACACAGCAACCGTCTATTCCAACGAGTCAGGAACTCGTTACGACTACTTCCTTCAATGCCACTCCCATAACCTCACTGCAGATACCCTTTCCATTGACTGCGGAAATAGCTGAAGCCTTCAACTCTTATTTGCAAACAGCCATTGATGGAAGAGTAAAAGCAGCTACCACTCATCTGAGAAGAGAAGTTGATGAGATACGGGGAGATGTATCTCATGTACAATCAGAGATCGTTGAACACAAGTTGGCTATTTCTGAGAATATGACAAGTCTTGAGGTCGTTCAAAAGGATTTAGCAGACACCAGGACTAACCTAGAAGACACGGTTGTGGCCTATGGTACAAACTTTTTGGCTGCAATCAAAGAGGGGGAAGAAAGAAGAAAGGCTGACCAGAAAAGAAGAAAGAAAAATGAGGAGGAGTTAGCCGCAAGGAAAGAAGAGATAAGGAGAAAAGAAGAAGAGGCGAAGGAGGAGTCAAGACGAAAAGAACTAGAAGCTCAATTAGAATTGCAAAGAAAGGAACATGAAGCTAAATTAGAATTGCAAAGGAAGGAACATGAACTTCAACTACAGAAGATTGCTATGGAACAGGAGAAGCTGGCTAAAGAACTGGAGCGTGAGGCTGCGGAAAGAGAAACAGGAGCAACTCTTCTCGAGAACTTCATGAAATTTACCATGGAGAAGTTTGTTGACATTCAGAAGAACAAATCAGCAGACAGTGAAAAGGACAAACCAGCACCCGGCTCATGAACGACAAGGTCCAATTTTTTTTGCTTTCTGAATCCAATTTGTACTTAAACTTGCAATATCATATATAAAATTGGATCAGACTTAGACAAAATCTCTTTGTCCACTTCTGAATTTTATTGGTGTGCTCTAGTTGACCTACACTTCTGGAGTACTCAACGAATTTGCATGTGGACATGAAGATCATATTTTAATTGATGAATGCTTGTTGATTTGATGAGTGCTAGAATTTCTAGAATACTGCTTTGTTGCAAACATTTACTTATATTTAATCGAGAAATATTCCCCAGCACTTGTTGAGGGGGAATTTGATTTCAATCATTTCTGTTGCTTGAACCTAGTTGGAAAAACTCTGTGTCAGATTGATAGAATAGCATAAACTTGTAAAACACAGACATTCTTCCACTTATGGTCAGCAAATGATAGTAAGCTTTGATCTCACCAAAAAGGGGGAAATTGTTGGGAATTATCCCTAAAATCTCCTTTAGGACTTGTCTGTAAAAGGTTTTGTTGGATCAAACCTTATTTAGTTGGTCGATTATTTGCCGAAATCTAGAGAGTCTAGCACACTTTGTAAAGTCCTGTATAAGTGGTACATTGAGTTGTAATAGACTAGTGTGCTGAGAAGAATCCCTAGCGGACATAAAGAAGATGATATCAGCATTAGACTTACAAACTGCTAGAGAAGCAAGCGAACAAAGGATCACTAGCAATTGACTGAACGTTCGCTAGATAGAATGCTAAAGAGTTAGCATTCGGATTCTTCAGCAATGAATGAAGACTCGCAAACAACGGAAGTCAAAGGATCACAAGGAATATACTTTTAGCAGATTCTAGCTTACCAAAACAAAAGAATCAAATTCAAAGCTGGACTGCCACTCTGACAAAAAGCTCACGCAAAAGGATAAGACTTTCCCGAAGTGGCTAGGAAAGTACAAGTAAAAAAAACAAAAGTGAGTTTCACAGACAAAGCTCTTTAGGATCAAGGAGCCGTTGAGTCTAACGGATAAGAAGATTCAAAGTTTGAATCTCCACCTATAAAAGACAGTCTCAAAGATGAGATAAAGAGCTGCTTCAATCACTACCGACATTCGCAAATTACTCAAGTGAGAGATTCCTTTGACAAAGCGAACAAGTATAAAGTAGTCAGTTGAGAGCTAGTCATATAAAGCACATTCAAAGCCCTCAACCACCAAGAGTGTCCTCTTATTGAATATCTGACACTCGTCCTTGAAGATTCTTGAAGTTCCATTAAGAATCTTCATTCATTGGGATAATCTCTTTACTAGGAGTATCCAACAGCCATTCCTAAAAAGGGTTGACTCTGACGGGCCTTGCCGCATAATTATTGAAGTTAGAGGCTAACTATAACAGTCTCATTAGCGAAGGACAAGTTTTACGAAGGTGCGCCCTTGACTTGGCCAGAGCTGTGTTCAGAGAAGTTCAGATCAACGGAGGATAGCTATCAAGTAGCCAGGCCGAAAGCTCACTGCCTACTTAATTGGAAAGGCGATTCCTTGTAATCTGTATACTTTTCTAGTAAAATTCTTAGCGTTTCGGCTAAGGAGTGGACGTAGATCTATTTGGATCGAACCACTATAAAATCTCGTGTTCATTTACTGTTTTATCATTTTACCGTTCCAATATTGCTTTGAAACCTAGCAACGGAGTTGCTAGAGTATATCTGAACACAAACTTAATACTTAACTCGAGCTAACTAACGTTTTGAAGAATAACGATAAGTGCAAGAGATATAAAACTATTCCGCTGCATTTCGTGCTAAGTTATTAACACGACGACTCTGATATTACGGGACCAACATAGTGCATGAACACGAGATCTCAGAGGAAGCCACTTGAAGCCTTCAACCCAGAGATTGAAGCCTCCCGTAGGAAGAAGAAACAAAAGAAAAAGATGGATCCACTGGATAACCAGAACCCACAAGAAGTGGACCCGACTATGCCCCCATTGGAGGATACTATTGATGCACAGCTTACAGCGGGGGATACTCTGACTCTCATTCACAAGATGCATCAGATACGAGAGACTGTCCGACAGCTGACTGCGAAAAGGGAGATTGAAAGAGAGAATGCTCGAAGAAGGCAGTTGGAGCAATAAAGAGAGAGGCAGCAACTAGATGATTCGGATGATGAGGATCCGAATGCTATGAGGAGAAAGTACAAGCCAAAGCCCGACAATGAGGGATTCATTATTGGCATCGATGCCAATAATCTTGAACTCAAAACCGCGCTGATCCAAATGGTTCGGTAAAACCAATTTGGAGGTAGAGCCACAGATGATCCACACACGCATCTGAGGATTTTTGTGGAGGTTTGCGACACCATCAAGCAGTACGGTGTCGGAAAGGATGTCATTAGATTAAGGTTGTTTCCCATTTTCACTGAGGGATCAAGCCCGATCTTGGCTCACCGGACTTGACTGCAGCAGGATCCGGACTTGGGAGGAATTGAGAGTCGAATTCCTCTCAAACTTCTTCCCACCCTCTGTCATCATTCAATGGAAGATGGAGATTCTACAATTCCATCTAAGGGTGGATGAGTCTCTGTTTGAAACCTGGAGCAGGTTCAATGAGCTGCTCAGGAGCTGTCCCAACCAAGGAGTCGATACTGAAGAACTGGCTCATATTTTCTACCGAAGCATGACTGAAAGGACTTAAGAGTCCGTGGACTATGCGGTTGGGGGGTCCATTATGAGCAAGTCTGCGGAGAAAGCTCTAAAGCTTTTTAAGAAGATGGCGCTGCACAATCAAAAGTGGGCGAACCCAAGGAGGCCACTGATAAAGGCCGTGGATAAAATTGAGACTGAAGATCCTCTCAAAACTGAGGTTGAGAAGCTGAGAGAGGATTTGGACAAATTGTCTGCGAGAGCTTCTACTGCTGCGGTTGCACAAGTGCAACCCGAAGCTCTTGCAGAGGTGAGCTATCTGAATAGAGGGGGATACCCCTACCAGCACCAGCAAAGGAATGGGGGATATCACTATCCACCGAGGAACCACCATGGTTTCTCCTACTCTCACCCTGAGGAAGCCGAGCTACCACCACCGGAATTTGAAGTTCTGAATGGAGAAGTGGTAGAAAAGAAGGACAGCTTGGATGATCTGTTGGCCAAGTTCATTAAGGCCTCAAACCAGCGGTTTGGGAAGCTGGAGCAGGAAGTGACTGGAGTACACACTAAAGTCGTTCGGATGGGAAAACACCCCCAGATGGTTGAAACGCAGGTTAGTCAAAACGCCAGCACTATTGGCGCTCACCACAAGAAAGGACAACTGCCGAGCACAACTGAGGTGAATCCAATGGTTCAAAAAGAATGCAAAGCTATCACACTGAGATCCGGGGCAAGTTACAAGGGTCCCGAGATGGTTCGGACGAGTCTAAAGCTAAAGAGGCAAAATATCGTGCCACTGGAGGCTCGACTTCGATCAACACATGTCCCACGTCGATTGAAGTCGAGGAGATTGGAGAAGAGTCGAGCAACAAAGAAGGCTCGACTTCGATCGATGCAGCTGACGTCGATCACAGTGCGTGGAAATCAACCTTGATCGAGGCACCCCTGCATCGGTCGAAGTTGAAGCCAACCTCAGGCAAGATTTTGGCAAATTCTGAAGATACTATCCCACCTATGTCATTCCCTTCGAGGTTCGCGAAGCAAAAGGAGGACTCCAAGTTTTCCAAATTTGTGGAGAACTTGAGGAAGGTCAGCATAAACATTTCGTTGATTGAGGCGCTGAAGGAAATCCCGGGGTACATGAAGTACCTTCTGAAACTGATGAGTGGGAAGAAACAGTTCATGGAGAACGAAACTGTGAAGATCCACGAGCAGTACAGCCTGCTACTGCGAAAATAGGTGCCCATCTAGAGAAGTGACCCTGGATGCTTCTCTATTCCGGTGGAGATTGGAGGATACGCATTAGATTGAGTATTGTGCGATACTGGGGCCAGTATCAACCTAATGCCATACTCTATTTACAGTGCCTCAACATCGGAGAGATGAGGCCCACTACTCTTACTCTACAAATGGCGGATCGGATTGTATCCCGCCCAAAGTGAATTCTAGAAATGTGCTCATTCGAGTGGGCCATCTGATCTTCCCAACAGACTTCATGGTGCACGACATGAAGGAGGACGAGAACATGCCCATGATCTTGGGGCATGAATTTCTCGATACTAGCATTGCTCTCATTGACTGCCGAGGTGGCGAGATCACACTCTGAGCCAACGAAGAGAAGATCACCTTTGTGATCGATAAAAGCAAGAGGAAGACGGAGTGCAACCAGATCACCACTATTGAAGATGATGATTCCGAAGAAGAAGAAGTCGCTGCTATAGAGTGGGAGCGCGGGAATGAGGAGGTGAAATTATCAACTAATCCTCCTCAATCCGAGCTCACCACCATCATCAAAGATTGGAAGGTGTACATGGTGGACGCAATGGGGCGGTGATATGCGTGTAAAATGACCTAATTTTTTATGTATGAGCATGCATGTTTGTGGCCATTTTACCCTCATATCATATATTTTTATTGTTCTTTCATTGTGTTTTCGTGTTTTTGTGTTTGGAATGTTGTAGGATGAGTTTGGAGCATAAAAGAGCATTTTTGGTGGAGTTTTGGAGGCAAATCGCACGAGTTTGGAGTTTGGAGGTGTCGACAGGCCGAGCAATTCTGTTCAGAGGCTTCGACCGACCGAGAAGAGCAGGACTAGCCGAGCCAAGCCGGACAAAGAGCTCGACCGGGCGAGCTGAGCAGGCTCGACCGAGCCTTGCCAACAGAGAGCAAGCTCGGTCGAGCCATTTCCGACCGGGCGCACCAGAGCGGGTCTCCCAGCAATTTGGCGGTTTCCAGCGTCGAACGGGAAAGCCATACTTCGACCGGACGATCCGAGGCCTTGTTAGTTCGTTTATAAAAGGGGAATTTTTGAACTTTAAGAGAACTTCTGGTCAGATTTCCTATAACCGTCACGAGAATTCTCTCTAGATCCATCCCCAAATCATTCCCCATCCACATTCAAGGAGATTTAAGCCACATTGCTCCAATTTGGTGGAGATCAAGGAAGAAAGGGAGGTAGATTGAGTTCAAGGAAGGCAACTGAGGAAGATCACACTTTGACCTAGCAATTTTGTAATGGATTCTATCACTTTTCTTATTGATTTGTACACAATAAAAGGTATGAGGAAGTAAATTCATATGTGAGTGTTGTTTGAATGGATATTGTGTTGGATTGATATTGAATTTGATTGTTTACTTCCCTTTGTGAGCTTGAATTGCACTAGATTTTGTTCCTTACCTCTTAGGTGTAGGTAATATCCAGCTTAGGAGATAGTGGACGTGAATGCTGCAGCCAACACGCGGGTAGAATCATCGTGAATAGTATAGATTCATACGATTTTAGCTCCAATCCTTGTGCGGTGCTAGGTCGTAGGGCAATAATTGACGTTCTATTTGGAGTGGTCTAGGGCTTAATAACGTAGCTGTTTGCGAGTCTTAGAATCATCAACCGTTAGCTCGCCGTGACAAGGGGTTAATGAGTGTAGGGTCGATTGCTCAATCTCCTAGGGATTAAAAAAAAAGGTTTACAACATGATTTGATTCAATTTGACACAATTGATGCTCACTCAACACTCATTCTATTCTCATTGTTGAACTTGACACTTTAATCTACCTAAACAAAGTTAATTGATTGATTTAGTTTGGAAGTTACATCGAAGTTGTTTCGATTGTAGCTTTATTACATTTATGCAATGTTTGGTTATGATTTTGCTTAGTTAGATATAATCTCAATGACTTGTGCATGCCTAGCTATAAGATCCTTCAAACGAGTAAATGATGTTCATTAGAGCGAATTGAAAGAACCTGGATTGATAAATTTAACGTGATAAAGTGTTGCAATTTTCACCATCATCACATTTTTAGCGCCGTTGTCGGGGATTCTTTCTAGTAGGTCTATGGATATTGTTGAAAGTTTGAGAGTTGTATGCTAGGTGTTTGAAGAATTGCTTGTGTGAATATTGTTTCTAACATTTGTTTGATAATTGTTCTAATTGTTTTTGTTGGAGATTTGCCTTTGTTGGACTCTTGTAGGTGTCTAACATGAAGAGACTTATTAATGTGCAAAGGCAAATGGAGGAGATGAGAGCCCTCATGATGCAAAGACAAAGACCGCGAAGGCCTATCCGAAACTTGTATGAGGAAATGTTTGAATGTAATAACCAATGGCCGGAGGAGGAAAGAGCTTCTCAAATGGTGAATGTTGTAAAGGAATCTCATGAGAATGATTTGTGGATGAGACAAATAGAGCTCATGCAAGAAGAACTTAATTTGTTGAAAAGATCAAGGAAAGAGCATGAAGAAAAGCTAGAAATGGAGGTGAAGAAAGAAGATGAACTGGCAAGGGAAAGAGAAGTAGTACTTCAAGTTGATGAGGTAAATGAAGATATCAAGGAGCCGGCACAAATTTTTGAATATATGGAGAAGGATGAGAGTGTGAGTATAGAGATGAAACCCGAGGAAACATTAAGAGATGGCAAAGAGAAGGAGGAAACTGGAGAAATCATTAGTGAAGAGATAATGGGTGTTCATCAAGAAGAGCTCATGAAGGAAGGCACCGAGGAGACGGTGAAGAACATTGAAGGAGGTAGAATTGAGGAGTTTTCGCCTAAGGAGATTCAAACAACACCGGCATTGGCACAATTCATAGAAGTGGGAGAGCCGAACATAAGCAAAGAGTATGAGGATAGGTTTAAGCGGGGAATGTCAACTTGGGAAGTAGAAAAGGTTGATGAGAGAATGGTGAGTACATTGGAAGAGTGGATCAATGAGTTTCTTAAAGTGGGGATAAGTTTAGAGAATGGCTTGAAGAATACTTCAAAGAAGGAGCACTCATTCATGCAATTTGAGTTCGGCAAGATAATCAATCCTCCTTGGAGAGAGGAAAGGGGTGAAAGAAAGATCGCCTTGGACAAATTGCTCCCATGTAAATGTAGATTAAGGGAGAAAGGTGTATTAAAAACCCACAAGATTTTTGATAATGGATGATGTGGTAAGGACGTCTAGCTACCGACGTTAAGGAAGCGCTTGTTGGGAGACAACCCAACCGTTTTTCTTTCATTTGTTTTAAAATCCTTGCCTAGATAGTGTTAATAATGTTTCTTGTTTGTTCGTTAATCACTTGATTTACATGTGCTAGGGGGAGCGTTTGGAGTATGAGTGATTTACTACCGTCGGCTATTTTAGAAGCTTAGTCTAACTTGACTAAGTTTGGGAGAATGTGCCGGTTGCCGGCTTCGGGTTACTTTTCTTCTCTCTTACCTCCTTATCTTCTTTAGTGATTTAGTTTGTTTTGATTTTCTTTGAAGGAATATTTGAAGGATTAGGAGGAGTGAGATCACACCGCATACCTTTTTGCAAACTTAGTCTAACTTGACTATGTTTGGGGGGAATGGTCGGTATCCGGTGATCTACTCTGGTTCACTCTTCTCTCTATCTCTATCTTAGTTTAGTTTAGTTTAGTTTGAATTGATTTTAAATGATTTGATCTTCTATTGGGTTGTATAATGGTATTGATCTACTTTTACTTTGGTTTGAATGATGGATTTGGATGTGGATGTTGTTTGGATGCTGTGGTTTTAATTGACTGGTTTGTTGATGTATTATTAGCGAGTGTGCATGAGATTTAATTCTTTCCATTTGGTTTGGTTTGTGGATATGTTGAACGGTTTGGTATGAATGGTGGAGCTAGTGGATATTGCTTTATTTTTGTTGATGATTGGTTTGTGGAAAGTTGGTGGAAATGAGAACTTAATTGACTTGTTTATGCTCAATAGTTTGGTGGTGTTTGTGTTGATTTGTAGTAGGTACAAATAAGGCATGGGAGAGCAGTTTGATCGTGTCTACCGATGGGTAACGCTTTCTTTCGTTTCTTTTGCCAATTAGCTTCATTACAATTGTTTCATGGCTTGTAGATTGTTGTTAATTTGTTGTGTGCTTGTTTGTGTGTGTGTGATGAACCCAAACAAGAACTTGAGGTTTGAATCATGATTTACTTAGTAAGCTTGATATTTACCTTAATCAATGATAGGGCGGAATCTAGTTGTCAAGGCATGCTTTAGCTGAACTTTTGAATTGCCGAGTTTTGTGTGTGGTTAATGCATAGGACTTGACAAAAAGTAGTGAGGTTTGAGCCATGATATTGTCATATCTTTATTGTTTGTGAGTGGCAAGATTGAGAGCACAAGATCTAGAACTTGCATATATTCTCTATCTATTTGGCATGAGTTTGGTAACTAAAAAATGATATTAGGCCATCGATTCTTTGTCCTACCTTTCACACCGGGAGTATAAGGTGGTTGTTATCATAATTTTGCCTTTCATATCTTTGACCCCCGTGATTGTGCTTTTGATCGATGCTAAATCTGCATACAAATTATAGCATAGGACAAATAAATTTATAAGTACCCGAAGGTTGTCGAACCCACAGGGATAGTGCAATGACGGAAAATCATGTACTGAATATAGTTTTCAGATCTTTTGTTAGGGCAAATCAATTTTTGGGGTTTTGGGTTTTTCAAAACAAGTAAAAAAAAAAAGGATGGAATTCAAATATTAGAAAGCACAGATTCTAGAGAAATCTACCAAACTGATCA
This sequence comes from Plectranthus barbatus, assembly GCA_026898455.1. NCBI lineage: Eukaryota > Viridiplantae > Streptophyta > Magnoliopsida > Lamiales > Lamiaceae > Plectranthus > Plectranthus barbatus. The sequence continues at coordinate 554,731 of JAPKLW010000319.1, forward strand.
ACATGCAAGAATTAAATATTCAAACGCATGACACACAATTTTGGTGGAAAATCTATTAATGTGGAATTAATTCCTTGGTCGGGCAATTAAAACCTAAATTACTAATTAGTGATCTATCTCCTCTCGGTCTCAAAATACACCAATTAATCAATTTCATAAAGATCTAGATTTTCCTACAATTGAAATCTTCTTGGTCGGACAGATAATCAAAAGTATTAAACTCTCACTTCCTATTATCAATTTTTACCTCTCGGTCCTTCAATTAATAACAAAAACCTATTCCAATTTTCATCTCTCGATCCTTCAATTGAAAATAGATTTGAAATAAAATCAAAGAGTTTAAACCAATACAAGGGTTTGAATAAATAAATCTAAACAAGCATCACAGATGGAGAAACCCTAGAACCTGTTTAGGGTTCTAACCTAACATATTAAAGATAAACATGGCAGGGAAAAATAAAGATTGCATTAAAAAGTAAAGGTTCAACAAATAAAAGTAAAGAGTAATTCTAAAGAAAACAGAAAAATAAAGATGTAAAAACTGTAAAGGGGGAAGAAGATAAAAACTAAAAGAAAGGGTTTCAAAACAAAAGGGGCTAATAATTCTGAGCTATTGAAGAGTTTATATAGTAGTAGGGTTGAGGCCTTGGATGCATATCTTCAAAAGGTATGATTTATTGCTTCCAAATTGATGTATATCTTATTCCCCAAGCAATTCTCGCCCAAAATATGTGAAAATCTTGCCAAATCTCGCCAAAATAGTCTGTCTCGGCCGAGATGGAGAATTCGGCCCGGCCGAGATGGCTTCATTTCGGTCGAAACAGAGACGTTTCCGCCACTTCCGTCCCTTCTGCGCAGTCTCACGGTTTTGGCCATAACTTTCACGTCCAAACTCCGATTGATCCGATTCCAGTTGCGTTGGAAAGCTAACTCAAAGATCTTTCAAATTCCATGCTCCATTAGCTCAGATTCCAACGGTGGAAGAAGTAGTGACTGTTCCTTTGAACATCTGCTACTTTCGGTACGGGTTCTCCATTGGATTTGGCCTAAAACCTGCAAAATCTTACCATGGCAAGCATAACACCCTCTAATATATACTCATGCTCAGTTTATTCAAGAAAACAAATTAAAATGCATAAAAGAAAAGAAAAACAATGCGATAAGAGAGTAGAAAAACGAGCTTATCAGCTTTAATGGTGAATTTCCTTTGAACTATTAGGACAAAAATTTGGGGGAATGAGTGTATGAGGGTGAATACGGTGATGAGAGTTAGATTGGGAGTTGTTTGGTATCTTTGTATGGCAATTGTTGAGGCATGGAAGGTATGAAATAAAGGGTTGAAGTGAATCCTAGGAAAAATGGAGCACCAACAAAAATTTTGGGTGCTTGAGAAAAAAAGAGAAGGAAAAAAAAAAGAGAAGAAAGAGAGGCACCATGAAATGAATGAATGATGGTGTTAGAAAAATATGAAAAAGAAAAAGAAAAGAAAAAAAAGGGAGAAAAATGTAGTGAATTAAAAAGCCTCGGGTTTGAAATGGATTGAAGAGAATAAGTTTGGGTTTTTGGGAAATGGAGAAGTAGTCACTTTTAGCCCAAAATCACCTACCTTCTAGTGAGCCACGTTATAACCAAAAATAAAGACCTTTTTTATTTTACGAGCCAACTCTTTGTAGTATAGTGGTGAGAATAGTTTCAAGCTTATGGAAATGGTGCTCGATATCTTGTGAATGAGTGAAATCTCATCAACCCCTAAACACGTAAGGGAGTGTTTTTATTTCTTTATCCAAAATTGATGAGTGGTTCAAGTCGTTAGCATTAACCGTGTCACAAAGTTAGGTGATAATCTCGATTGATTAGGGCATGCCAAGATAATCAAGATAAGCTATGACGTTGTTTCATGAGGTTCATGGATTGCTTTATTTTGTTTTGATTGAGGACAATCAAAGGTTCAAGTTTGGGGGATTATGATATGCGTGTAAAATGACCTAATTTTCAATGTGTGAGCGTGCATGTTTGTGGCCATTTTACCCTCATATCAAATTTTTTTATTGTTCTTGTTGGTGTATACTGTAAAGCAAACTTTTAAGTGAGCTTTCTCATGTAATCAATCTCTTTGATTAAACTGAAATCAATCTGAAATAAATGTCATCACATTGTTGCTTTCTTATGATTGCATGTATATCCACTTATCTTATATTGTAGACAATGTGGTGGGTGCGTCGTCCCACTGAAGATCGCATTGTTGGGTTCCTTATAAGATATAAAACGTATTCACAACTGAGATAGTTCTTGATAAACTATCATTTTAGGTTGTAGTATAAACTTGAGATAACTAGTCTTGGTTATTAGTTTATGCTAGTGCATGGTGTCGCATTGAATGGATCGCGGTGAGACGTGTTCTTCTATTCTGACTCTATGAAGAACCAAGGTCTCAGCGACTTTGATAATTCTTAACCAAAGATGTGATATTTAGATATATGCAAATGATTGTTTGTTACTTTGACTTACCATGGGTGAGAATCAAAAGGATGATTCAATATGTTTCGTATCTTGGGTAAAAACATTATTTGTATGTATTTATATAGTCACATTAGGGCACCGTGTCCTGGACATCCAGGTTGATGACATCCCCTTAAGGAGCTCATAAGTTTTATCGTATTAAACCCTGCATGTGGAATTTATTCCGATACGATAATAATGTTGAGCGGGTACTACTTAAGGATTAAGATATTAATTAATTAATGTTGTCCGAGCTTTTAATTAATTAATGGATGTGCGTTATCTTAAACACGGCGAATTAATTAAGTCAAATAGAAGCCCTGATTCACATCGGGATAGGATGGCAGTTGCAACATTAATTCTCTAGTGGAATGAATTAATGTTATAAGTTCAATTTATATTCTGGGCTGAATATATGTGTTTGAACTTATGGGAGGCCCAATCCTATACCTTCTAGAGATCCCTGGCCTGGCCCAACTAGAAACCCTAGAAGATGCCTATAAATAGGATTTTATGGTTGAGAGAAATACCCTAGTTGTCATTTTCATAAGCTCATGTGTTGAGCGACGGTTAGGGTTTAGTTCTCTCAAATATTGTAGATCTAGAGTTTTAGAATGGCATCTATGATTCGGAGGATTGATGTCCACCCGGTATCCGATCGTGGTTCGTGGGACACAGGCTAGAAGATCTCCAGTGGAATCGATCTTCAGATCTATAAAGATCTATTGGTAATTCTTGATCTCCTTGATTTAATTTAATTAAACCATGTATGTGTATGTTTGGTATCCAACATCGATCGTGGGGACGATCCGCCTTCACCGGCGTGTTCCTTCAGTTCTTTCATTGTGTTTTCGTATTTTTGCGTTTGGAATGTTGTAGGATGAGTTTTGAGCATAAAAGAGCATTTTTGGTGGAGTTTGGAGGCAAATCACACGTGTTTGGAGTTTGGAGATGTCGACCGGCCGAGCTACTCTGTTCAGAGGCTTCGACCGGCCGAGCAGAGCAGGACCGGCCAAGCCAAGCTGGACAGAGAGCTCGACCGGTCGAACTGAGCAGGCTCGACCGAGCCTTGCCAACAGAGAGCAGGCTCGGTCGAGCCATTTCCGACCAGGCGAGCCAGAGCGGGTCTCCCAGCAATTTGGTAGTTTCCAGCTTCGACCGGGCGAGCCATACTCGACCGGGCGATCCGAGGCCCTATTAGTTCGTTTATAAAGGCGAATTTTCGAACTTTAAGAGAACTTCTGGTCAAATTTCCAATAACCGTCACGAGAATTCTCTCTAGATCTATCCCCAAATCATTCCCCATCCACATTCTAGGAGATCTAAGCCACATTCCTCCAATTTGGTGAAGATAAAGGAAGAAAGGGAGGTATATTGAGTTCAAGGAAGGCAATTGAGGAAGATCACACTTTGACCTACAAATTTTGTAATGGATCCTATCACTTTTCTTATTGATTTGTACACAATTGAAGGTATGAGGAACTAAATTCATATGTGAGTGTTGTTTGAATGGATATTGTGTTGGATTGATATTGAATTTGATTGTTTACTTCCCTTTGAGAGCTTGAATTGCACTAGATCTTGTTCCTTACCTCTTAGGTGTAGGTAATAGCCAGCTTAGGAGGTAGTTGACGTGAACGCTGCAGCCAACACGCGGGCAGAATCGTCATAAATAGTGTAGATTCATACGGTTTTAGCTCCAATCCTTGTGCGGTGCTAGGTCGTAGGGCAATAATTGACGTTCTATTTGGAGTGGTCTAGGGCCAAATAACGTAGCTGTTTGCGAGTCTTAGCATCATCAACTGTTAGCTCGCCGTGACAAGGGGTTAACGAGTGTAGGGTCGATTGCTCAATCTCCTAGGGATTAAAAAAAAAGGTTTACAACATGATTTGATTCAATTTGACACAATTGATTCTCACGCAACACTCACTCTATTCTCGTTGTTGAACTTGACACTTTAATCTACCTAAACAAAGTTAATTGATTGATTTAGTTTGGAAATTACATCGAAGATGTTTTGATTGTTGCTTTATTACATTTATGCAAAGTTTGGTTATGATTTTGCTTAGTTAGATAAACTCTCAACGACTTGTGCTTGCCTAGCTATAAGTTCCTTCAAACGAGTAAATGATGTTCATTAGAGCGAATTGAAAGAACCTGGATTGATAAACTTAACGTGATAAAGTGTTGCAATTTTCACCGTCATCAGGCTGAGAGTCTGGACCCAACCTCCCTGGTTTTGATCTGAGGTATCGTCGAGCTACGACGTTAAACAAAGCACTTGTTGGGTGGTAACCCAACCTTTTCAATAGTTTTTCTTTTTAATTTTAATTTTTTATTTTATTTCATTTTATTTTCGAATGATGTCTGCACTAACTCTATTTTGCAGCATATATATAAAGCAGCAAGGATTGCTCAACTTCGATCGAAGCAGCCTGGCGTCGATCAAAGTCAAGACCGGCGATGAGTTACACTTCGACCCGTGCAAGGCAGTGACAAGAAGGCTTCTGTCAACCAAAGCAAGCTCGCGTCGGTCGATGCGAAGTGCCAGACGCCCCTAATTCAAGCCGCGCGAGTTCCGAACCCTCCAGGGATAAAAAGTTGATGTCTGAGATCAACTACCAGGTATTATTCTTTCCTTTTGTCTGATTCTCAAACTTTTTCCCACTATTGAGTTGGAAATAAGTTTGGGGGGATCTGGACAAAAAGAGGAATATTCTATATTTATTTTCGCTTTCAGTACTTTAAATTTTGCATATGCATGTTTTAAAATTTTATTATATTTTGTGGGGAAATTATTTAGCTTTGACATAACCTGAATGAGATTGTGAGATTAGAATTGATTGAGGGCTGAGTTTGAATTGATAGTGATTGTGATTAGAAGCCTATGAATGTAGAATACCGCATGATATGGTTAAATTGAAGTTGATACTTGCATGCTGATTGAGCTAATTTGAAATTGATTGTGGAAGAAATTTGATAACCCTTGTGTGAGAATTTGAGCCTAATTTCGTTTGATGTGAGATTATCATGTATGTTTTAATTTCTCTAGAACTTGCTTATTTTCTGTGTTGAGACTGCAATAGTGTGCACAAGTTTAGGAAATGATCTTAGGCCATCTTTGTTAGCTCAATTCCCTAAACACTGTCCCTTCACATGAAATTTTTCTCTAGTTAGCCACTTTAAGCCTTTACAATTTTCTTTCCTTGTCTATGAGATTAAGAAAGTATTGTCTCACTCGTGTCTTGAGTTGTGGTATATGGGGTGAATTGGAAACGATTCGAGATAAGAAATGAAAAATTAGTGGTGAAAAAATGTGTGAAAAAGAGCTCAAATAATAATTAGAATTCTCATAAGCTCTATGAAAGAAAAAGAAAAAAAATTAGTGTGAAAGAGCATAACAGATTCAAAATGAGCTAGAAAAAATTTGTGTGTTGATATATATGAGAAATGAGGTGGATGAAGTTAGAGGGTGAGTTGAGATTTATTGATAGTAATTAACTCAGTTTATTTTTAGTCATTTGGCCAAAATTTTCTACCCCTCAGAAAAAGCCTACATTACGACCTATTAAAAGTCCTTTTTTATTCTAGACTTGCGTGCATATTCTAGCAGTGGAGATAGTAGAAAATTTGCAAGCCTATGGTAGAAATTCATTCATACATGTGTTGAGTGCTTTCATTTTTATCCAATACACTTATGAGTTGAGCGAAACACTTCCTGTGAGTTCTTCCACTACTAATGGATTTTCTGTCTCTTTCAAACTGCTTGTAGATAGTGGATTTTTTACACTTGACTGTGATGGATCTTTTGAGGCATTTCACTCTAATTACATGACTTTTTGATTTTTTTCTTGCCTATTGATTGAGGACAATCAAACGTTCAAGTTTGGGGGGTTTGATAAGTTCATTATTTCACTCACTTATCTATTTTGTTTTCTACTATTTTATGTAGTTTTCTAAAGTTTATATATATATTTCATGCATGAGTCCATTATATGTGGTGTTATGCTTGTCATGGTGCATTTTTGCAGGTTTTAGGCTTAAATTCTCTGGAAAACCGTTCCGAAAGCGGTGACGTGCAAGAGTAGCAGTGAAGGGTTCTTTCACACAATGAATTCGATCTATTAGCGCATAGAAATGGATAGAGCTTTGAGTTAGCTTTCCAACACAACTGAAACCGGATCAATCGGAGTTCAGGAGTGAAAGTTATGACCAAAATCGTGAGACCGCACAGAAGAGAAGATAGTTTGATTTCGAACGACGGAGAGTCGACCTCGACCGAGGTGAAGACACACACTTCGATCAACACCTCTCCACCTTGATCGAAGTGCGGGAAAATCTGGCAAAATTTGATTAAATTCGAATCAAATCGGATTTCTAGCCCTAGACTTGATAGGATATATGCCCACTCCTATAAATAGTCCTTATTTTTTAAGTTTTATTCACTTTTTATCATACTTTACATCCTGGAGCATACTTTAGCATCATTAAACATTCAACAACCTTTATTTTCCAGCACGAACCTTTATTTTCTTATAAGTTATTTTTATACACTTTAATAATATGATTTATTTTGGATTTCTATCTGCGATGCATGGCTAGAAACCCTAGCGGGTTCTAGGGCAACGGATATCAATCAAATGCATGTTTAATTGATTAACATTGAATTGCTTGGTTTTGAATTCCTGTTTGAATTATTAGGATTTAGAATCAATCAGATCGAGAGATAGAATTAATTCTAGGTTTACAGTTGTAGATTGAATGACTGAAAAGAGAAAATTAATAACAGGAAAAGGAATTCGAATATAATTAAAAATATGTCCTAGGGGAAGATAGTAATTGTAGGGTTAATCCGTGGATTTATGAAAGATTGATTAGTATTGTGTTTTTGAGGCCGACAAAGCATATGCATTCACATGCTAGAAACCTAGGCTATAATTGTCTGACCAAGAAGTTATAGTATATTATGATTTCCCACCAATGCAAGTTAATTAATTAATGTGTACTTTTATTGAAAGTTCGCCCTAGGATCTGTGTCCCTTTAATTTGCTTTCCAAAACTCTTTAATTATCAGTTCTGTTTTCTTTACTTTTTAAACTCAAAACCCCTGATTTTATGTTTACTCAAACAATAGATTCTAGGATCATGGCTAGTACATGAAATAATTTCGTTATACAATTCCTCTGGTTTCGACAACCTTAGGTTACTCTTATAAATTTATTTGTCACTGTGTCTGCAATTAATTTGTAGAAATTACAGTGATAAAGTGTCACACCAAGTTTTCGAAAACTGGAAATTGGAACTCAATTGACAATACTTATCTCACGTTATTTAAAAAACTAAGAGCTCGGACTCAATTTAATTCAGCATCACTCTTCTTCAACAAGGATTTCGTCGATTTTTGGTAGACCAAGTTTTATGCAGAGCTCCTTGAATCTGGTCTCTGAGAGTGGTTTTGTGAAGATGTCAGCCAGTTGATCTTCAGTTCGGATGTACTCCACGAACACATCCTTCTTTTTGATATGATCTCTGATGAAGTGATGCCTTATGTCGATGTGCTTGGTTCGGGAGTGATGAACTGGGTTCCTTGTGATGCACATTGCACTGATATTATCACATTAAATTGGCACACACCCAGTTTCGACATCATAGTCAAGCAGGTGTTGCTTGATCAAAAGCACTTGAGCACAATAGCTTGCTGCAGCAACATACTCAACTTCTGTTGTAGATGTGGCGATAGAGTGCTGCTTCTTGCTGAACCAATTTACAAGCTTCTGACCGAGGAACTGACATGTTGCACTTGTGCTCTTCCTGTCGATTATGCATCCTCCAAAATCTGAATCTGAATAAGCATTGCGAGTAAGCTCGTCAGGTTTTGGGTACCAAATACCTAGTGACTCTGTCCCTTTAAGGTATTTGACAATTCTTCTGGCAGCCTTCATGTGCGATTTCTTTGGATTGGCTTGAAACCTCGCACATACTCCAACTGAGTAGGAGATATCTGGCCTACTGGAAGTTAAGTATAGGAGTGACCCAATAATGCATTTGTATGTTGTTGGGTTGACTTCTTCTCCTTCTTCATCAAGATTGATCTGAGCACTTGGGCTCATCAGAATCCTCAAGGACTTGATTTTCTCCGGACCAAAGTTGTTGATCAAGTCCTTGGTATATTTCTTCTGATTGATGAAGATTCCTCGTTCGGACTGAATGACTTGAAGACCCAAGAAGTAAGTCAATTTGCCCATCATTCTCATCTGAAAATTGCTCTGCATCAGTTTGGCAAACTTCTCACACATCTTCAAGTTTCTGTATCCGAATATAATATCATCTACGTAGATCTGTACCAGAAGGATGTTTGATCCATCCTTAATTCTTAACAGCGTTGTGTCGATTTTACTTTTACGGAAACCATTCTTGAGGAGAAACTAAGACAACATCTCATACTAAGCTCTAACTGCCTGCTTCAACCCATAAAGAATCTTCCTCAGTTTGTAAACTTGATTTCCTTCTTCAAAGCCTGGGGCTATTCCACATATACTTCTTCATTGAGCACCCTATTCAGAAAAAACTCTTCACATCCATCTGGAAAACTGTGAAGTTGTTGTGGGCTGCATAAGCAAGAAATAGACGAATAGCTTCAAGTCTGGCCACTGGAGCAAAAGTTTCGTCGAAGTTGATCCCTTCACACTGAGCATATCCTTTTGCTACCAGTCTTGCATTATTCCTCACTATATTCCCAGTTTCCTCTATCTTGTTCTTGAAGACCCATTTGGTGCTGATAACTGAATGATGAGTTGGTCGATCCACTAGATACCAAACTTCATTTCTCTTTAACTTAGCAAGCTCGTATTGCATAGCGTTGAACCAGTGAGGTGATTTCAGAGCATCTCCAATCTTTGTTGGCTCTGATTCCTGACATATAAAATAAGTAAGCAAAGCGCTCCCTTGTCTCGTGCAAACTGTATTGGCAACACAATCCAGCAAGGCTTCCTCGGGATTGTTTCTCAACCATTTCGGCTTCTGGAGCAGGGTAACTTTGATAAGCTCATTTTTCTACTCTATTATCGCATTGTATCTCTTTTCTTTTATGCATTTTAACTTGTTTTCTTGAATAAATTGAGCATGAGTATATATTAGAGGGTTTTAATCTTGTCATGGTAAGATTTCGCAGGTTTTAGGCCAAATCCAATGGAAACCCATACCGAAATCAGAAGATGTTCAAAAAAAAAGTCACGACTTCTTCTACTGATGTAATCTGAGATAATGGAGCATAGAGTTTGAAAGATCTTTGAGTTAGCTTTCCAATGCAATCGGAATCGGGTCAATCGGAGTTTGGGAGTGAAAGTTATGGCCTAAATCGTAAGACTGTGCAGAAGGGTCGAAAGTGGCGAAATTGGTCTCTGTTTCGACCGAGTTGAAGGCCATCTCGACCGGGGCAGATCCATCTCAGCCGGCGCAATGTTCATCTGTCCGGGGTGAATTATTTTGGCAAAGTTCTAGGAGGTTTTCACATATTTTGGGCTAGAATTTCTTGGGATTCAAGTTACACATCAATTTGGAAGCAATGAAGACCCCAAAAGGGAAGTTTCAACCAAGAAAATCATTCCTTTTGAAGCCATCTATTCAAGACGGAAATTCCTACCATCCAAGGCCTCAACCCTACTAATATATAAACTCTTTAATAGCTTAGAATTAGGGTCTCCTTTTTAGCCCTTTTTCTGTTCTTTTTTCAGTTGTTAATTTTTACTTTAATTTTCTATTTTCACCTTATGTTTTTTGAGAATTCCTTTGTTGTACCTTTATTTTTTTAATGCAATCTTTAATTTTCCTTGCAATGTTTATTTTCAATATGTTAGGCCAGAACCATAAATAGGTTCTAGGGTTTCTCCATCTGTGATGCATGTTTTGATTCAATAATTCAAACCCTTTAAACTGGTTTAAATCCTATGTTTTGTTTTAAGTCTATTCTCATCAAAGGATCGAGAGATGAAGATTGAGGTAGGTTTTAGTTATTAATCGAAGGACCGAGAGGTGAAGGTTAGTAATGGGAAGTTAGGATTTAATACTTTTGATTTTCTGTCCGACCAAGAAGAATTCAATCGTAGGAAAAATCTAATCTTTATTGAAATTAATTAACTTTGTGTGTTTGAGACCGAGAGGAGATAACCACTAGTTAGTAATTTAGGATTTAATTTCCCGACCAAGGAATTAATTCCACATTAATAGATTTTCCACCAAATTATCTTTTTTGGGTTTGAATATTTGTTTCTTGCATGTTGATCAGATTGGTAGATTTCCCTAGAATCTGTGATTTTTAATATTTGTTTTTATCTCTTTAAATTATTTTCTATGAAACCCAAAACCCTCAAAGTTTGATTTGCCAAAACAAAAGTTTTGAAAACCATATTCAGTACATGATTCTCCTTCGTTGAACTATCCATGTGGGTTCGACAACCTACGGGTTATTATAAATTTATTTGTCCTATGCTATAATCTGTATGCAAGATTTAGCATCGATCAAATTGGCGCCGTTGCCAGGGATAGTCAGACGGCGAGTAATTACTGGATTATTTGAAGAACTTCTGGATTGGGTTGTATTTTCTTAATTTTTCTTAATTTTTATTAATTTTTGAGTTTAGTGTTATTTTTCTTTGTTTTTGGAGTTTAGTCTGTTTCTTCTTAGCGTGCGTGTGTGTTGGTGTTTGTGTCTGTTTCGGCCGAGGTGAGTCCCACCACGGTCGAGATGAATTTTCCATCCCGGTCGAGACAGCATCTGCCACGGCCGGACAGCCTGAGTCTTCCTCATTTTCTGTGCAGATGCATGAACATGCGGAACAAAGGGAAAACACTCGAGCCCTTCATACCAGAGATTGAAGCAGCCTACAGGAACAACAGAAGAAAGGGAAAAGGACTAAAATTTGAGATGGAAGCAAATCAAGAAGCCCCGCTTCATGTTTCAAAAAAAAAAAAAAAGAAGCCCCGCTTCAGAACATGACACCGGAGGAACAGAGACAATTTGTTAATGATGTGCAACAATTGAGGGCGCAACTTCTTGCAGCCCAAGCCACCCAGGCGGAGCAAGCCGCAAGACTGGCAGAACTGAACAACATGCAGATAGTGGTACCGCAGAGGTCCATCTTGGACCGTTTTCTCCCACAGCAGGAAGAGGCCGGATTCATAGTGCGGATTGACGCCAATAACTTTAAGACTGGGCTAATCCAGATGGTGCAGCAAAATCAGTTTGGGGGGAGAGTCATTGAAGATCCATACGCCCACCTCAATTTGTTCACCGAGGTGTGCGACACTATGAAGCAGAATGGAGTCCCCCAGGACGTCATCAGGATGAGGTAATTTGCATTCTCCTTTAGAGATGAGGCAAGGTCTTGGTATGCTGGTCTGGACAAGAGCCAAATTGGGACATGGGAGGAACTTCGAGCAGAATTCCTCACTAACTTCTTCCCACCGAGCCTGCTGCTGAAGAGGAAAGCTGCTATCACTACATTCAAGCAGTTGTATGATGATTTCCTACATGAAGCCTGGAAGAGGTACAGGGAGCTCCTGCGACTCTGCCTTGGACATGGAATCGATCTCGAGATGCAGGTTCGCCATTTCTATTAGGGTCTGAACCCACACATGAAGGACATGGTGGATGCATCTGCTGGTGGGATCCTGATGAAAAAGAGTGGTGCAGAGAGTATGAGATTATTGGCAGACATGGCCCTGAACAGCCACCAGTGGCCGACTGAGAGACAGATGCCAGTCAAAGCTGTAGAGACAAAGCCGGAGTTTGATGTGGTTGAGGAGGTGAAAAAGCTCCAAGAGGAGATTGAGAAGCTAGGAACTACTTAGGTTGCTGCTGTTACTACTGAGCCAAGCATGGCGATTGTTTCGATGGAGGCTGACTACATCAACCGGGGAGCAAGCAGTTCATCTGGAGCTGCAAATTCGGAGGTAAATTACATAGGCAGTGGTTATCACAATAACTACCGAGGTAATCAGGGGTATCACTACAACCATGGGCGATTTCACCCTGGTTTTTCTTATGCTAACCCCACTGCTGCAGAACACCCTCCACCTGGTTTTGATGTAGGTACTGGAGGAGAAATCGTGGAGAAAAAGCAGTCTGTGCAGGAAGAGACACTGGAAAAATTTATAAAGAGCTCAGACAACAGATTCGGCAAGGTGGAGAATGAAGTGAAAGGGATGGCCAATCACATGCAACTGATGACAAAGAATCTGCAGATGATGGACACCCAATTGATTAAGATTGGCACCACCTTGGGAAATCAGCACAAGTCGGGGCAACGTCCGAGCATAACAGAGACAAATCTAGCTATGGCAAAGTCAGTAAATGCCATATCGCTTCGATCATGAAGGAGATATGAAGGTCCGAGCAACCCGAAAGGAGGATTGAGTGAAATAGAGGAGGAAGTTCCCGTTGGAGACCTCTCTGTTTCGGCTGAGATGGAGCACATCCCGGTCGCGGCAGAGAGGAGCAGGCCGGCCGAGTCAGAACCTATCCCGGTTGAGACAGAATGATACAGCCCGGCCGAGAGAAGCAGAACACGGCCGGGGCAGATGGAAAGCAGGACGGCCGAGATCCAGCCATCTCGGTCAAAACAGAAGCCCAAATTGGGTGAGAAAGAGAAGGAGAAGGAAGAAAGAAGAGTTGATCAAGTTGCTCCCATGCCTTTCTCACAAAGATTCACGAAGAAAAGGGAAGATTCTAAATTCACTCATTTTGTTGAAAATTTAAAAAGAGTGAACATTAACATACCTTTTGTTGAAGCTCTCAGGGAAATACCGGGATACATGAAGTTCCTAAGGAGGCTGATGAGCAAGAAGAAGCAATTCATTGAGAATGAGACAGTGAGGATTCATGAGGAATGCAACCTACTCCTACAGAAGCAGATCCCGATCAAGAGGTCTGACCCAGGATGCTTCTCGATACCTATCGAGATAGGAGGGAAAGAATTCCAGAATGTGTTGTGTGACACCGGGGCGAGCATCAACCTGATGCCCTGGTCCATTTACAAGAATCTGGAAATTGGAGAGATGAGAGCTACTACGATTACACTCCAGATGGCGGACCGATCTGTGTCCAATCCCAAAGGTATCGTAGAAGATGTTCTTATTCGTGTCGGTCACCTCATTTTCCCTGTAGATTTTATTGTCCTTGAGATGAAGGAAGATGCCAACACTCCCATGATCCTGGGAAGAGAGTTCCTCGACACAGCTGGTGTCTTAATCGACTGCAAGAAGGGAGAGATCACCCTGAGAGGGAATGAAGTGTAGGGTTTGAGTCTACGATGGACAACACGAGTTGCCATTATTAATTTCTTGCCAAGGATCGTTCTTAGGGTACCAGGAATAAATTTCAATTAAATAAACCATGCGAATCCTATGCATGCTCCTACAATATTAATTGCAGAGGATGGATTAGAGAATACCTGATTTCACCGTTTGATCTACAGATCTAGATCGGAGCCAATAACGATGAAATAACCTTGGATCTGAGATAGAACGCCGGCGATGGATAGTTGTTCCTACAGACCTGATCTTCTGATCTGTTCCCTTGCTCCTTGGAAATCTGGTGAGGATTATCTACCAAGTTGAATCCGAGATCTGGAGGAATCGATCAGTTCCTCCCATCGGATAGCCGCCGCCGTCTCTCTCTCAATATTCAATATACTGAAACCCTAGTTATCACAACTTCTTGATCTGATAGAGAGAAGGCCTATATATAGTGTTAGGGTTTTGAGAAACCCTAACCCTAATGGGCTGTGAGCAATTAATGGGCCAGACCAGGGATCAGATGCAAATAATAAAGTGGGCTCTCTTTATTAATTAATCATTCCTTGTTCAACCCAGAACATAATTAATTAATAAAACATTGTTTTAACCTTCACCACGGTAACAATGCTGACTCGCCCCTTTATTACCACGTTATTAGGAACGGGTTGCACCAAACTAACATGATCCACATATTTAAGGTTTTAGACATTCATTAATTAATTTGGCCTATGACAATTAGCCACAATTAATTAATCTCTTATTTCCTGAGTTACACCACTCACTCCTTTTCACTTATGCCTGAATTAAATAATTCAACCTGCAGGGTTTAGCATAATGAACCTTGTGAGCTCCTCAGGGAATGTCACCATCCTGAAACGGATATGCTTACCTAAACGTCCAGACTAAGCAGGCCACACACAAATTGCCAACACCCAAAATACGGATATAAGAGTACATGTAAGACTCGCCACCATGGTAAATCAAAGTGCGGTCAATCTGTGTGTGCCCCTTATCCTTCAGTTAGGTTTAAGATCATAGGAAGTATGTTAGGGATCTGGCTCATTCATATGTCAATGAGAATGGCACATCCCACTGTTGATCCCATCAATACATAACCATGTACCGACACATCAAGTAGCTAGGATAAGCCCACTTATGAACCGATGTGCCGCAGCTTAGACCGACAGCCTATCCAGGGACCGTCTCAGCTGTGATACTGTTTATATCTCGCTAGGTCAAACGATTCATATGATCCTCTGTGATCTCCTACACACCATATGATCATCCCTATAGGCGAGATAATAGGATATTATGGTTCGTTGTATGTTTGTTCTATCAGACAGCAAGCATTGTTGTGGCAACACATATATGAAGACCAGTGTACAAAACACTTAATCATATATGCTTTCAGTATATAATCCCAACATGAAGAATCTATCACCTTCTGCATAGATGAGAACAGGAGGAAAGGGGAGTGCAACCAGATACTGCTGCTGAAGAAGAAGAAGAAGAAGAAAGTGATGAGACACCGGAGGAAGAGGAAGAAGCAATCCGGTGGGAACGAGGAAATGGAGCGGTGAAATTGGCAATTAAGCTGCCTCCTTCCGAGTACACCACGGTCATTCAGAACCGGAAAGTCTTCATGATTGACTCAAGGGGTCGACGAGTCTGGACTCGACCGCCTTGGTCAGCTGATACTGAGTTGAGCCACGACGGTAAATAAGGCACTGAATGGGAGGTAACCCATTGTGTTTTTCCTTTTTCTTTATTTTATTTCATTTTGCATTATTCTGTTATTTCACTTTTATTGTCTTTTGAAAAAAAAAGAAAAAAAATAATAAAAAAAATTTTTGAAGTCTGTTTCGACCGAGGCAGAGGCTGCCACGGTCGAGACAGAGGTCCGAGACGTGGAATACTTCGACCGAGAAGGAGGTCGACAAGAAGGCTCCATCCCGGCCGAGACCAAGCTTGCCATGGTCGAGATGGAGTGCCAGCAGACACAAATCCACGACGGTCAGAGGTTTAAAGAAAGAAGATAAAAAGTTGGTGTCTGAGGTTAACAATTGAGGTACAATTTCAATTTCTGGATCTGATCTCCAAACTTATTCTCTGTGCTTTTCGAATAAGTTTGGGGGGATGAAGATTTAGGGTGTTGAAACTACATTCTATCTTTTTATCTGCTTTTTCTTAATTTTTGCATTAGAAGTTTGTTTGAATAAAGCAATTGTGGGAGTTGAGCATGATAACCCTAACAAGAATGCGAGATTATAATTGATTGACTTTAGTTGCGTTGATTGTGATAGTGGTCGAGTATGCCCATGAATGTGAATATCGCATGATTACTTGTTTTGATACTTGCATTTTCATGATAGATAGATGATGATTTGATGTTTACTGTGGAAGAAAAATTGTCCTAAGTGTGAGATTTTGAGCCTGAATTTTGATTGTTAGTGTGTCTGCAATTTTGAGTTTCTCTAGAACTTGCTATGTTTATTTTTCAAGACTGCTAGTGTGCACAGGTTTAGGACGTGATTTTAGGCCGTCTTTGTTTAGCCTATTTTCCCATACACTGTCCTAATTAAATGTTATCCCTAGTCAGCCCTTTTGAGACTATGATATTTTATTTCTTTGTCTATGAGTTAGAAATAAATAGGGGAATCAACTCTTGTCTATGAGAGTGGGTTAGGATTTGTTAGAGAAAGAATAAGATATTATTAGAAGGGTAAAAGCAAATGATAAGGTTGGGCTCTAGAAAAAAAAAATAGAAAATGAAAAAAGAAAAAAAAATG
This sequence comes from Plectranthus barbatus, assembly GCA_026898455.1. Taxonomy (NCBI): domain Eukaryota; kingdom Viridiplantae; phylum Streptophyta; class Magnoliopsida; order Lamiales; family Lamiaceae; genus Plectranthus; species Plectranthus barbatus. Next base: position 571,315 of record JAPKLW010000319.1, read on the forward strand.
AAAAAAATTGTGTTTATGTGTTTGTTAATCCTTATAAGTTCAAATGTATAATCAAAATTGTTTAGAGCATAAAAGGATACTGTTGGTCCCGAAATATCAGAGTCGTCGTGTTGATAACTTAACACGA
>JAPKLW010000319.1:571451-603046 GCA_026898455.1 Plectranthus barbatus
TTAACCTTTTCAGGTGTTCGACTGTTGGATACTCCTAGTAAAGAGATTATCCCAATGATTGAAGATTCTTAACGGATGTTCAAGAATCTTCAAGGTTGAGTGTCAGATATTGAATGTGAAGACACTCTTGGTTGTTGAGGGCTTGGACTGTGCTTTTTATCACGAGCTCTCAACTGACTACTTTTTCTTGTTCGCTTTGTCAAAGGAATCTCACACTTGAATAGGATGTGATTGAAGCGGTTTTCGAAGTAGTAAAACCAGTTGTCTATCCAGTTCTTGAATCTGTCTTTTATAGTTGGAGATTCAAAACTTGAATCTCCATACCCGTTAGACACAACGGCTTCTTTGTCCAAGAGTGGATTAACTTGATAGAGCGCTTTTTGAGTAGAGATGTACTTTCCAAACTACTTAGGGAAAGTCTCGTCCTTTGTATGTCCTTTTTGTCAGTGTGGCAGTCCGTCTTCAGCTTTTGCATCTCGACCTTTGTTATGTTGAAAGTTGCTGAAGTCTTTTACTGCCTTCGATCCTTTGAATTCTTTTGTTTCAGACTCTTTACTTCGATGCTGAAAGGTTCGAATGCTAACACCTTAGCATTCTGTCAGACGTGCTTTCAACCATTTGCTAGTGATCCTTTGTTGGCTTGTTTCTCTAGCAGATTGTGAGTTGAATGCTGATATCATATGCTTTGTGTCTGCTAGGGATTCTTCTAAGCACACTAGTCTATTACAACTCGATGTTAAACTTATACAGGACTTTACAAGTTGTTTTAGACTCTCTAGATTTCAGCAAATGATCGACCAACTAAATATGGTTTGATCCAACAAAACCTTTTACAAATAAGTCCTAAGGGAGTTTCTAGGGATAATTCCCAACAGATACGTATGAAAAAAAGAGATAAAAAAATAAATAAAAGAGTCTTGGTTTGTACTGCATATTATAGGAGAAGGGAGGACAGCAATAGATAGTGGATTTGATTTGTTGAGAGTGATCAACTCAATTGATTTTAGTCACTTGGCCACATATTTCCCTACCTTTCACTAAAAAGCCTACATTACAACCTTGAATAAAGTCCTTTCTGATCTTAGACTTGTGTGCACATATTTGCAGTGGAGATTGAGATTATTTGCAAGCCTATGGTAGAACTTGATTTGAATGACTTTTGTGTGATCTCATAATTATCCTAAACACTTGAGTGAATGAGCGAAACACTTCCCATGTGAGTCTTCCACAGTTTACAGATTTTTTTATTCTTTCAAAAGTGTTGATGTCTTGTGGATTTTAGAGTTTGAATGTGATGAATCTTGTGAGGCATTGCACTACTCTTCTACTTGAGCTTTTGATTCTTTCTTTTGTTGATTGAGGACAATCAAGTGTTTAAGTTTGGGGGGTTTGATAAGCTCATTATTCTACTCTCTTATCGCATTGTTTCTCTTTTCTTTTATGCATTTTAGCTTGTTTTCTTGAATAAATTGAGCATGAGTATATATTAGAGGGTGTTATGCTTGTCATGGTAATATCTCGCAGCTTTTAGGCCAAATCCAATGGAAACCCGTACTGAAAGCAGAAGATGTTCAAATAAACAGTCACAACTTCTTTTATAGATGGAATCAGAGCTGATGGAGCATGGTATTTGAAAGATATTTTAGTTAGCTTTCCAATGCAACTGGAATCGGGTCAATCGGAGTTTGGTAGTGAAAGTTATGGCCAAAATCGTGAGACTGCGCAGAATGGTCGAAAGTGGCGAAATTGGTCTCTGTTTCAACCGAGTTAAAGGCCATCTCGACCGGGGCACATCCATCTCGGCCGGGGCAATGTTCATCTCGACCGGGGCGAATTATTTTGGCGAAATTTTGGGAGTTTTTCACATATTTTGGGCGAGAATTGCTTGGGATTCAAGTTACACATCAATTTGGAAGCAATGAAGACCCCAAAAGAGAAGTTTCAACAAAGAAAATCATTCCTTTTGAAGCCATCAATTCAAGAAGGAAATTCCTACCATCCAAGGCCTCAATCCTACTAATATATAAACTCTTTAATAGCTCAGAATTAGGGTCTCCTTTTTAGCCCTTTTTCTGCTCTTTTTTCAGTTGTTAATTTTTACTTTAATTTTCTGTTTTCACTTTAAGTTTTTTGAGAATTCCTCTTTAGTTTTTGTTGAACCTTTATTGTTTTTAATGCAATCTTTAATTTTCCTTGCAATGTTTATTTTCAATATGTTAGGCTAGAACCCTAAATAGGTTCTAGGGTTTCTCCATCTGTGATGCATGTTTTGATTCAATAATTCAAACCCTTTAAACTGGTTTAAATCCTATGTTTTGTTTTAAGTCTATTCTCATCAAAGGATCGAGAGATGAAGATTGAGGTAGGTTTCGGTTATTAATCGAAGGACCGAGAGGTGAAGGTTAGTAATAGGAAGTTAGGATTTAATACTTTTGATTTTCTGTCCGACCAAGAAGAATTCAGTACATGATTCTCCTTCGTTGCACTATCCCTGTGGGTTCGACAACCTTTGGGTTATTATAAATTTATTTGTCCTATGCTATAATCTGTATGCAAGATTTAGCATCGATCAAACTTCAACAGGTTGGACGAAATCTTCAGGATACTCAATATCGTCTACTCCCGATACTGGAACTTGAACTAAGTCACTTTGACTGGAGTCTTCTTCTCCAGTGTTGACTTCCATATCCTGAGCTCCTTGGTCTTCTTGACGTACAACCGGTTGGATATCTTCAGGATTAATACCTTCATCTTCTGGAGGGTCTTTTTGAGCAGGATACTCTATTCCAGTTTGGCCTTCAAACTGAGCTCTGTTTTAATCTCCTGAAGTTCCCCCTTGATTGATGCTTGAGTTTATCGACAATGAACCAAAGGCCTTAGCCAGGTCGATTGCATCACCGGCATCCTCATAAAGTAATTTTGTGATTCATCATTGATCTAGTCTAAGAAACTTAATTTGGATCTTCTTTATCAGCACTTAGTTTCTCACATTCATTCTTGACTACAGAATCACCAAGTTCCAGATCTTTCAAAGTCCTGCGCACTAAGATAGACTCATAAAAAACAACAGAGCATGTTACTTCCACAAGTCTGGTTGTCTTGTTGAGTACTCCGTAGCCCTTGTATGAAGAATGTCCATATCCTAGGAACACCTCCTTCATCTGCTTTGGGACTAAAAGAATTCAGTTTTGACTTTCCATTGTTATGGATGTAACATGGAGAACCAAAAGCACGAAGATGAGCTATAGAAGGCTTACGACCATTGAAGACTTCATACGGGGTCTTGTGATAGAAACTGTTGATTTTTTCATATTCTAAGTAGAGCAAGCCGTCATCAAGGCTTCTCCCCAGTGACCTTTTTTCAAGTCAACTTCAGCAAGCATAGTCCTGACAGGCTCCTTGAGTGTTCTGTTTCTTCGTTCGGTAAGACCTTTCTGCTGGGGCATCCTTGGAGCTGACTTCTCATGAGCAAGCCAACATCAGCACAGAAGTGCTTTAGTGGACCGTTTCAAAACTCCTTTTGACGATGACTCCTTTGCTTTTTTGCACTTGAAGGATGAGCTCTGGAAGTTGAAGCTTCACTTAATCCTTGCTCTTCAGCAGCCTTACCCAAGTATATCTCGAGTAGTAATCTACCACAACGAGAGTGAATCTTTTTCCTCCAATGGTAGGCGGCTTGACTGGTCCAAAAAGATTCATATGAAGTAGCTCGAGGATCCTATCTGTGCTAGTTTTTATGGTTTGATTCTTGAATGATGTTGTGGTTTGCTTTCCCATCTTGCACGCTCTGCTCCTTCTTGAAACTGACTTGTGGTAGGACTTCCACAAGCTTGTATTTAGCAAGATGTCTGATTGACTGGAAATTCAGATGGCCAAGTCTCTTATGCCATAGCCAGTTGACTCTTCTTGGGATGAGCTTGTTGTGACAAGGCATGTGTCAGTTTTTCTGCTCTCCCAATCCACATAGTAGAGACTTCCATTCTTCACACCTTTTAGCACAGTCTTCTTGGTGTCTTTGTCATTGATCCAAAATTCTTCTTCGGAAAAAGTCACCTCATATCCAGATTTGATAAGCTGACTCACACTCAACAGATTAGAGTTGAGGTTGGTGACTAAGGATACGTTGTTGATGATGATTCCATTGCTTTACAAGCATACTTTGCCAATTGCTCTCCCTTTTGAGTCATCTCCAAAACGGACAAGTGGTCCACTTGACATTCTAAGTCTTCAAAGGAGATTGTTGTCACCGGTCATATGAGTTGAACATCCACTATCCAAAATCCATGCTCTTTTCATCTTTTTGAGTTGGCCTTGGTGACCTTGTACCTGCAGAATAGATAAGGTTGGACAAAGGTACCCATGTTTCTGCGGCTCCTACAAGGTTAGTGTTATGGATCCAACCTTTGGGAATCCATACTTGCTTCACCTTATATCTAGGTGTCATAGTTTCTTTTCCCTTTCTCTTCCTCTTTAAATAATTTATGTTGTTTCTATGCATGTTTGAAGAAAAAGAGTGAGAGTGTGAAACTTGACCAGAAGCTAAGTTTCTTGAAACTGAGTTTCAAGAAACTGACCTCCTTGAAACTGAGTTTCGGTTAGGTTCTCGAAAACTTGGTCTGGAGTGAACAGTCTTCCTAGTTCGAAAGATAGGGAATTGGTTGGACTGAGACCTCGTATAGATGTTCTTCCTATACGAATAAGTTCTCCTCTCATACGAATTTTGAGTCAGAAACCTCGGATTTCTAGAATCCGGAAATGAAGCTGACTTTCTATATAGTTCAATTTTAGCTGTTGAGATGAGTTTCATTGTGTTAGGAACATTCTGCTTAACCCACTTCCTAGGCCTAATGGGCTTCATCTCAGGTTTGTTTGACTTATAAGTCGAAACTTTTCTAAACTTGGGTGTTGTAGTCAGTATTGAAACTGACTGTCCCCTTCTGTCCTGATTAGCCTCTAAGGAGTTTTTGTCCATGCTAACTACCCTTTACCTAACAGCTGGACTTCTAAACTAGAATTCTTCCTAAAGTGATGGTTAGAGATATTCCTAGTTTCGGAAGTAGAAGCCTGATTGCTCAAGTTATTCTCTGTAAAGCCTAGACCCGACTTATCAAAAGAATGTCTCTATAAACTTAGAGCTTCTGAAGCTTTGCTAGTACTAGAATAAAGTGAACAAATATGTTTTTGATCACTAGCAATTTTCAGTTTTTGAGATGCGCATTCATCAAAAATAGATTTAAACGATTCAAGTAACGTAGAATGCTCTTCTCTAAGTTTAGCTAGATTTTCACTTACTGACTTTGATCCTTGGATCTCCTCAGTCAATTTTGAAACTTTCAGTTTCAGTGAAGCATTTCCACGGGCTAAGACATTTTTTGACTCATAAAACTTAGCAAATTCTATATTTAAAGCTTTAAGAGTAACATCTTCTGAATCTGAACAATAGGATACAAAGTTGTCTTCCATTCATGCTATAAGAATAAAACTGAGTTAGGAATGTGTACCGGAGTAGTAGACTCTGTTTCAGTTTCTTCCTCCTCTAGGAGCTTTGCCATCAACACAAGGTTGGCTTCCTCCATGGCCTCATCATCTGATGTGTAGTAGCCATCTTTATTGTCTGAGATGTCTGGCACCTCAGTTCTGGAAAGCATGGCCTTTGCAACTGCTCTGGAGGCTTTCTTCTCGAACACCCTCTTCAAGCGCTCCCTTTCCTCCTTGGAAACTAGTAGGCACTCATACTTGAGGTGGTCTGGAGAGTAGTACTCAAAGCAAGCTTTGGGAGGTCTCTCGCTGAACTTCAGTTCTCTGGGTTGCGAACCTTCCTTCATGACTTTGGCTTTCTCAAGAAGTCTTGCACTACAAAAAAAAATGGTTTATAATAGCGACAGAAATTATCACTATAAATGTGAATTTTGTTACTGTAGCATCTTAGTGACAATATTGTGTGTCGTCGATATGTCGTGGCTACTGAATAGTGGCTTAAGAGTTTAGCGACAAACTACGATAGTCGTCACTATTGCTCTATTTTATTGTAGCTCCAATTTTCATCACTAATTCACTATGAATTAGTTACAAACTATATTCGTCACTAAAATGTCAAGATATAGCCACACAGATGTTTTGTCACTAAATAAACATGTTTTAGCCACTATAATAATTATCACTAAAACTTTATAATATAGTAGCATAATTTGTTGTCACTAAAATATCATTATATAGTTACACATAAGTGTTGTCACTAAATAAACACCTTTTAGCCACGACACTAATTATCTCAAAAACTTCGAATTTAGTAGCAAAAATTGTCGTCACTAAAATACCTGGCCGTTGTTGACCAGATCATTTGAACCCACCTACACCGTACCTAACCGTCGGTCGAGCCACAACTGAGCCGCAATGCTTTGAACCGCACCCAACCGTTGCATTGCACCTAACCCACCAACATCGAGCCACAGCTAACCAACCGCACCACACCCAACCATTGAACCGCATCAAGCCTACCACCACCGAGCCACAACCAACCATCGACTGAATCCACCGGCATCGTGCCGCACCACGAGCAATTAGGACCAGCGAGCCATCATCGCACCGCACCGCACCTTTGAATAATCAGGACCCTGCACATAGTCATATAAAAAATTAATATTTAGTGCTTCCAACAGGATTCAAACCTTTTACCTCTTAATTTAATCCATAGTATCTATCCACTGCACCAAGTGATTAATTATTGATATTATGGATAGTTAGTATATATAAGGTTATAGTGGTTACCTATCTAAACTTAATAAATTTATGGAATCTATTTCACACTTTATAAATTTAAATCTTGACAATCTTATAAATTAAAAAATTATTAGGACATTAGCGAATTCCAAAAAATAAAAGTAAAATGTAAATATTGATAAAATGAAATTTTATACAATTTTATATTAAAAAACTACTATGCAATATTCACTTTTACTTCATTATTTAGAATTTGTCGAATTGGTAGTAGTTTTTTAAATTATAAGATTACTAAGAATTAAATTTGAACAAAAAATAAGTTTTAATAAAATAATTTATAACGTAAGATTTTAATTTATATTAAACATAAATTTTTCATAATTAAGTAATTAAAATTATAATTTAACAAAACAATTTAAAATTTACACATTATTTAATATTTTGAATACATAATTAACTCATTAAAAATTCAATAATCTTAATTAATTGTGTGTATTTATTTAAATACTTGATTAAATTTTTAATTCAATGTGAATTTTAGCTTAATCACACATTTTGAATCTTATCACCTTTAAATAGATTAATTTTTAATATAGTAACATAATCTTCAATCATATTTTAAATGTTTTTAAATTTAAATTTGTATTAATTTTTTTTACTTATATACAAATATTTATATAATTTAATTACTTAAATATATAAAGTCAATATTCAATTATTATTTAATTGTCACATCAAGAATTTTTTTAATATGGGTAAATATCATAAGAATCTTAACCAAAAATGTAATAAAATATTAATAGTGTTAAGTTGGTGGGGATCAAATTACTTAATATAATTTTATATATTTGGAAGTATGTAATAGAATTTCATAAAACTTAAAAGCAAATTGATGGCTTATAAAAAATATTACTAATGAACTAGTGGAGTTTATTAAATTTTAAAATTTTATCAAAACATAATAAAAATATTATTATTGTCGAATTCAGTGATAATATATTAAATTATCACTATTTATAATTTATTGTGATAAATCTGGTTACCGTCACTATAAAATTGATTTAGCAACAAAATAAATTATTGTCACTAACTTTAGTGACGGTAAATACTAACAACATATGAAATTGTCACAAATTAAATATTGTGATGAAAAAATTAATTGTAGCTAAAATAGTATTTTTAGTTACAAAAAATTTGTTGTCACTAATATTAGTGACAATAAATATTGACAACTTATAAAATTGTCACAAATCATATTTTTTTGTGATAAGAAAATTTATTGTTGCAGTAGATATATGTTTAGTAACAAAAATATTTTTGTCACTAACTTTAGTGACAATAAATATTCGCAGCTAATAAAATTGTCACAAATCATATTTGTTGTGACAAAAGAATTTATTGTTGCTATACATATATGTTTAGTCACAAAAATATTATTGTCACTAGCTTTAGTGACAATAAATATCCGCAACTAATTAAATTGTCACAAATTGCATTTTTTGTGACAAAATAAATAATTGTTACTAAAAATGTGTTTTTAGCCACAAAAATTTAAATGTCACTAACATTATTGTCACTACACATAGTTTTTTTTTGTAGTGTTGTCAGCTTCCTCATCTGCTCCTCAAGCTCTTCAATTGAGCTCTCTTCCTCCTTCTTCTGGTAGGAAGGTGTAGGTGCTGACTTTGATGTAGATGTTTTTCCGGAAGATCTGTCAGCTTGGTAAGGCTTTTCAGGCCTTCTCTTGAACTCCCTTTTTGCAAAAAAGGTCGCATGTCCTTCTGGATGTGTGCTGACACTTTGCATTACTTCATTCTTGTTTGCCATTTGTATGTCCCATTCATGGGCTTAGAGCTGGGCGAACACATCCTTATTCGTCATCTTGGAGAGATATTTCTCCTTCAAGTTGGTGGCTTTGACGAACCACTCCTCCTTGGGCATCTGCAATCTCATATGTTCTCCCCAAGTTTTTCAGCTCATAGATAATAGCATTGGATCTAGCTTCCATTGATTTAACACTTTCACCTGGAAGCATTTGAAAAGATTCATACTTATCTACACAGTTTTGAAGCTTGTTTCGCTTCATCTGAGTTGTTTCTTGGCTGAGGGTGCCAAGAAATTCCCACATCTTTTTGGCTTTGTTGTGCTCAAGAGCTTCAACAAACAGTGGCTCCGATAAGGATTGAAGGATGAGCTCTTTGGCCACTAAATCCAGCTGGAAACGAACTCTGTCGTTGTTCGTCCACTCTGCATAAGGCTTCTCCACTATCTCCTGACCCTCTGCTCCTACGAGCTGAGTATTCACCTTGTGATCTTCAGTGGTCCAGTAGATAGAACCTCTGCCATCTCTGGGTGGATGTTCCTTAACATGATCAACGAATGTTTCTTCCATATCTCAAAGTTTTCTGATGAGTACTTTGGAAGTTTTGTAATCTGAGCCATATCTGCATACCTCAGCTTAAACACACAAATAGAAACCAAGTTTAGAAAACAAAACCAAGTGAAGAAAAATAGAAATCTGGTCCTAAGTGACTCAACACAATCGTAGTTTGAAAGAACCAAGGCGCGTGATACCGCTTGTTGGTCCTGAAATCAGAGTGCTAAACTGTGCAGTGGAAGGTTTGTCTATGCAGCGGAAGTACTAAAAGACAGTTGCACTGGTTGCCTTAAACAGAGTATAGTTAGTTTAGTGTGTAGAAGACTTAAGCTTAGGTCTCTGTTTTAGTTAAGTTAGTTTCACAGCATATACTCTTCAATACTTGGACAAGTATTGAAGGTTTCAAAAGTCAGTTTGTGAAACAAAAAAAACAGAGAAAGTATGAAAGTAAAGCAGTAAACAACACAAAAGATTTATAGTGGTTCAGATCTCAATATCCTACATCAACTCTTCAGTCTCAAGATCTGGATAATTCACTAAGTAAATACAAGTCTCCTTATGATCTATACAAACCCCATCGGCACCTTCATCCCTTGGTCAGTTGTGGCTCTCGCCTAGGAACTCCTTGCAGACTCAGTCTTTAGATTGAAGTGGGGACGCATCCCGCAGCCTTTTTCCTGGTGGTTGGATGTTTACTGTTCTTCCCAGAACTCAGGTTGGATGTTTACTGTTCTTCCCAGACCTCATGTTGTTGGCATACGCTCGTGAGAATCAGAATTCCAAACTAGGAAACTGACTTCTATGAATATATCTCAGAAAGATATATTCACCAAAGAAGAGCTTCAGCCCCGTGCTAGGAGAAGTTAGCACGGTATAACTTAAGTCTGAGACTCGAGTCTCGTGTAAGGAAACACGGAAACTCAGAGAGTTTAGCAGAGAGATCCTCTTTGTCATGTGAGCACTTTAGGATTTTTAGCTCAGAGTTCTTTCAAACCTCGTATATTGGTTAAACGTTCATACGTTGATTATTAACCGTTAGAGGTTGAAGTGCCGACCCTTTTATAGAGGATTTCCTCTAGGCATTTTAAATTTCTGCCCATTAGACACATAAATCCAGCCGTTAGACTCATGGAAGATATTGTCCAATCGTAGCCCATGCCTTAGGTCTTCGACCTACTTTGCTCTGCTGCGTCAGTGTACCATACACTAACTTTATGTCAGACTAACTTCTCAGTTTGAGGATCCCAGATTTGGATATCCTCGTATAGACTTACACTTGGGCATATTTAAATGCCTAAGTCTGATTGAGCTAAGATATCTTTTGAATAGCTCAATCTTTAAAGGTAGAGGCTCTCGTACTCACTTTCCAAAGTCAGTACAGCTTAGCCCTCATACTGGCTTCCCAAAGTCAGTATGGTAGACCATTATACTGACTATCCAAGTCAGTATGGAAAACGCCCACGCCCTCATACTAATTTTTCCGGATTAGTATGGAAAACTCTCAAACTGACTTCTCCTGGTCAGTATGGTAGACCTAAAACTAAGTACTCCATCTTAGTTCAGGTTAAGGTTGTAATTGGTGAAAACCAAGTTTCAGGCGTGTATATAGTCAGTTCTCGAGCATTCTCCTTTGCTCGGTCTTCAGCCTAAGTTCTATTACAACTCAATTGATCCAATACAAGGATTACAGATTACAACTCTAGACTCTGAAAAACTGATTAAGATGGCTTATAATCTTTGTCCCACCAAAACACAAAATGTAAGAAAGGATTTTCTAACAAAAATGCTAACACCAATAGATCCCGAACAACTAGTGAGATGATTGAAAACCTACATTTGTGCATATCGCACCACTTCAAATGATCAAAATCCTCTTTCTCAAAAACCAATGTTTTTTTAGTGAGATAAACTTTCAAATCATTCTTGCTAAAACTCGCATCACTTTTTGCTTGAAATTTCTTAAGTTTATTGCTTGGATATATGTGGTTCTTCAAAGGAGGTCATTGAGAATCAACTGGTTAGAAACAACGGCTTGAGACTCATTACTGCTCGTGGTCGATGTTAAATGGGAGTTCAAGATTCTATATTGCTTATACAAATCATTTAGGACACTTATCAAATCAAAATTTAACTTTACACCCTCATCAACCCCCATATTCATATTCCAAACAGAACTCAATGAACTTAAACTTATAGCGTGGATCAAGAATGACCATCAATTATATGAGTTTGTTCATAGTTCTAATATTCTCAAATATTTCTCAAACTTCAATTGCATTTTCTTGCCAATTTATTATAAATAAAGATGAGTGACATCTTCATTAGTACTCAATTCACACCATTATTTCACTTAAATTTCCAATTGTATCAATTTCATGAGAAAAAAATAAAAGGGATGTGATATGCAAATAAGCAGTGACTCTTAATGTGATGTCAAAGAAAACTTGTAAACCGTTACTAATCCTCCTAGCGACATTCCAATTATCATGTGTCGTGTGTCAATACTCAACAATTAGTTAGTTTCATTTTAAAATGAGGGTCTTCAACTTCAAAACTCTCAAATGTTTTTCCAAAATTAATAGCCACACTTAACATTAGATGTGTGGAGTTCCATCTAGTCAACAAATCTAGACAAAGTAAACTCTTAGATTCTATGTTTTCCTCACACAATACTCTTTAAATCTTGTATGACCTGTCGGAGAGTGCATTACATATATAATGGCATCTCAAATTTTATTGATAGATAGATTAATAGTTTTCAATCCACCATTAACAATCAAGTTCACAATATGTGCTACATATCTCATGTGTTGATGTATTCCTTTTACTACATCACACCTTGAGCTATCAAAATCTCTTTAAGATATTCCATGCAACTATCATTTTCAACACCCTAGCAATCCCCAATCACACAACAATACATCAATATGTCTACTCATCCATTCACCTTTGTGACTCTCAACAAGACAAAAAGAGATGATTTTCTTATTTAACTTCCAATGTTTAGCAACAAAGTGAGCAGTTATGCACATATAACTTGCTTTTTTCATAGATGTCCATGTACCATTTTGAGACAAACAGTACACCCAGATCTCTTTAAATATTCACACAAATTCAATATTTCATCTAAAAGTAATTGATAAACATCCCTAGGTATACTCCAACGAGAAGGAATTATGAACTTAGGTTGTATAACCCAACAAATTCAATAAAGTCCTCACCGTCCACACTACTAAATGCAAGTTCATCTTTAATCAATTTTTTTCTTGCCAAAACAGGAGCAAACCTCCAATTAGTTAAGATCGCACCCTCATTACCATAAATGGATTTCATAATTACTTCCTTTTGCAAATGATCTTTCTTAATAGACTATGAATGCAATTCTTCATGGTAGATTGAAATTTCTAATGCCATATTTTTTTTAATGGGGTAACAATTGTACTTGTCTTTATTTTCTTCATCTTCATCGTAGAAGACAGTGAATCCCGGACCTTAGACTGACCTTTATTTTTTCTTAGAGGTAGCGGTGGTTTGCCCAAATCTTTTTTAACATCTTATTCTTGTGTTCGATTGAGTATCTTTTCTATCGGGATCACTACATTGTGAAGTATCTACTTGTTAGCCAACCAATTTGACTTACAATTTTTTTTGTCAGCATTGCTGACATGTTGTAATCTTATTAGCATTGAAAACCCTTCCCTATGTGAGTATTCCTTCCAATTCAATAAATTTAACTAGTGAAGTTTAACTTTTTAGTTCTAACATGAGTAATAAATTAGTGCAATCTATATTGTATCTTGAAAGTCATACCTCGTGTATTTTGATTTGTTGTGCTACATTTAACTCAAACTTTGATGTGTCATTTTGTTCAACCATGAGTCATTACTCTTTTTTAATTATAGATTGTAGTATGACTATTTTTTACTAAACCACAAATTTTCACATATCTTTGATTTCAAAACCATCTAAGAATATAGTAAACTGAAGTGAAGAAACACAAAATAACTTGCCCAATTATTGGTGGGTTAGATTGTTGGAGTTGCAGTATTGAGGGGTGAGGGACGAGGACGGCAGAGAGTGGCGACATTGGGGAGGATGTCATTGTGTCGGGATCGAGGGCAACAGGGTGGCAGTGGATGTCGTCATAGTCGGGTTTCAGGAGTAGGGATTAGGGGAGGATAATTACGTTAGGTTGTTTACTTAGACGAAAAATATATATGCATAAATGTAAACTAAGTACATGACATAGTCTTACAGCAACATAGGGGCATACCCCAGAGAGATACAAACACAATCGAGGTTCACCAACAGGGTGACCATCATAGCAGTGAACCTAGGAAGATACAAAGGATATAAATACACAGGGCTTACCTCGGGTAAAGGAGGATGATACAAAGGAACACTAGGTGATCAGCCTAATAATAAACACGGGCATCAAACTCACAAAACCAACGCCAAGTCCAAATAGCAACCACAACAAATAAAAACGTATAGCAGTCCTGGGTCCGAAGGAGGGGATGTCATCCTAACTGCAAACACAACATCCCCCCTTATCATACCCAAGACCAAGTGGTGTAGGCGTCGTAACTAGGTCAGTCCACCCACACCACACTATCTGTACAAATCACCAAACAACCAACATGAAGGAAAATACAACACTAAAATGTATCCCAATCAAGATGGGCAACCACCTCATCTATCGGGAACACTGAGTACAAAATGTGAAACACATTCTCCTTGATAACCTTCACGGTCGCAGCAGGATCAAAGAGAGCACCTTGAAACACTTTCTTGTTCCTTTCAAGCCAGATGTAGTTCACTGTAGCGCCAATGTAAGATACCGGGCTTTCTTCAAGACTTTAGATCAACTCCTCTCCCGCAGACACCACTTGAGAGCAGCTTCACAGTTGAGGTATTATGCTTCAGTCCAAGCCATTCCCGCACATCCCTCCAAACTCGTGAAGTTTTCTTGCAATAAAAAAATATGCTTAGTGGTTTCATTAACCTAATTACAAAGCGAATAGACTAAAGGAACATCATCATTCAAAAAACACGTGCGATCCCTAGTCTTAAGCATGCCATGCAAAATAAACCAAAGTGTAACAGAAAATCTAGGAGGGGTATGACACTTCCATATATTCTTATGCTAAAACCGTCGAGTCCCCTTCTCCCTCCAAAATTCGTAAGCATAGGTCACCCCCTTGTGAGCAAACATCCTACCGAGAAGGATGCTCGCACTATCCATGTCTCCTGAAGCAACCTGCAAAAGAGAGTCAAGAATAGCAAATATACTTTTCAAAAATAAAAGTCACAAGGGTTCATAGTAAAGGTCCAGAGATCACCGCCCCTCAAGTACTCTGAATGAATCCAACGAATCGAAAGTGAGTCGGTCTTCTGGCGTATGTTTCAAAGCACCTTAGAAAGAAGGGCTCTGTTACAAACCCTGACATCATGAATGCCCAAGCCGCCCTCCTCCTTAGGCCTGCAAACCGTACTCCAAGCAATATGATTGGACTTGTTTCCCCAAAGAAAGGTCCACACCAACCTGTTGATACGATCAATCACAGCCACAAGAATGGGAAGGACCTGGAACCAGTAATTCTCAACTCCCTGCACCACAGATCTAATCAACTCCGCCTTACCTGCCAGAGATAAATAGCTAGTAGAACACCATTTATTAAGCCCTGTGATCTGATTTATCAAGGGCGAATATTGATAATTTAACGCTTGTGCGAGGCAAGTTGCTGTCCAAAGACCTTGATCGGCCAAGATCCCTAAGGGAACTCAAACAACTCCTAGATCTGCTCCTCTTCCAGCCGGCTGAGTCCTCCAAAGTGGATGTTATACTTATGATTGTTAATAACAAGCCCACGCGTCGCAGAGAATTCCCTGAAGATACTAACCACAACCTACATACCTACCACAGTGCCCTTAGGAAAAAAACAAACAGATCATCAACAAACATAAGGTGAGTAATACCCAATGAATCACACTTAGGCAGGAAGTTGTCTATAAATTATAAAATATATTAATTTATATTTATTAAATTTTAATGATTTGGTTGATTTAATCGGTTCCAAAATAGATACTCGACACCCGACCGAAATTTGATCGAGTGTGCCTTCAACTCTTCATCCACTTAACGCCCAATCCGATGAAAATCACAACCAACCAAAATTCATTGGTTCGGTCGGTTCTTCCACACTCTAAATCAACATGACCCGTTTAACACAAAAATGATCTATTTAATACAAAATCGCAAATACAATCTATAATTAAAATCTTAAAATTCATGCAATTCATACATTCAAGCAACAAGCCAATAGAACAAAATTTACATTAAAGTTTATCCAAAAACAATTAAACTAAGTATCAACAGTACACAATAAAAATATACGAATCTTTTTTTCTCATGCTCATACCAAACATCCAAGAACCAAGGTACCAACTAATGTGAATCAATAATTTCGTGTATCTATATGAAAAAAACATGTTTTTAATTACTAAACTCAATGAAGAATTATGAAAGAAAAAAATATGGCGATTTTCTAATATTTTTTCATATTAATAGATTTTGCACTTTTAAAGTTTTACCTAGTGCTCTAAACAACCAATCTCTACAACATATTACTGCTTTAACAATATTTTGGGATATTGTACTTCAATATTGATCGAGAATTCTACCACAAATGTTAAAAGCAGACTCAGAAGTATCTTTGGAAACAAGAATACAAATAGCTTTTCTATCTAATCTAGTTAGTTTGGGATATCACAATTATTAAGATCTCCAAAATTCAAGAATACAAATTGAAGACATCATGTTGGTCATCGACTCATCTAAATACAATTCCAATTAGTTTTAGAGCACTATTACCAAACTTATAACCTTAAAAAATAGTTAAGTAAAAACTGCATACTACAAACCGAACTGCTCATAGTTAGAGTGTATGTAACTATTTTATTACTTTTGCTGCACATTACTCGTACTCTGATCTGGGACCAATAAAGGCTAAGGAAGAAAAGAAGGTCGGGAAAACTATCAAGTCATTCCAATCTGACCGCGGTGGCGAATACCTCGGGAATGTGTTTGTACAATATTTGTCAGATCATGGGATTACATTCCCATGGACTGCACTAGGTACTCCCCAGCAAAATGGTGCAACTGAAAGAAGAAATAGAGCTCTTTTGGAGATGGTGAAATCAATGATGAGTTATGCAAGCTAACCTATTTCGTTTTGGGGATACACATTGGAAACAACGACTTACATCTTAAACTTGGTGGCTTCTAAATCGGTTCCTAAGATACCCTGTGAACTCTTTCTTGGACGCAAACCCAGTTTGTGCAAGTTTAGAGCATAGGGTTATCCGGCAAACGTGCTGTCAAAGGAACCTGATAAGTTAGAAAGCAGGTCCAAGGTAATATTGTTTATAGGGTATCCTAGGCAAACGAAAGGTGGTTACTTTTACTGTCCTGAGAGTCAAAGAATCGTTATTAGCACCAACGCTATATTCTTGGAGGACGAGTTTGTGAGAAACCACAAGACAAGGAGTGATATAGTTTTTCAAGAAATTGAAGATGAGAATGCAATTCCAACAGAAGGGGAACGTGTGAACGTGAGTGCACCTATAAGAGGTACAACACCACCGGCGTGTTCTTTAGATCAAGGTGCATAACCACAAGTTGCTGCACCGACTGCTGATACAGCACCGATGCCTCATCGCAGTGGGAGAGTTATTTTCCAACCGAATAGGTACATGTTTGTGTGTGAGTCTTCGGATTTGAGCCCTGAAGACGGACATGAAGACTCTGACCCACTGACCTACGAAGAGGCAGTGAATGACAGGGATGTTGAAAAATAACGTATCGCCATGGATTCTGAGAATGAGTCCATAACCGCTTTGGATGTATACCAGAAAGTTGAGCTACCTGATGGCTTTAGGGCCATAGGGTGCAAGTGGGTATACAAGAGAAAGAAAGGAGCGGATGGAGAGATTACGATTTTCAAAGCCAAGCTGGTGGCAAAGGGTTATAGTCAGAAAGAGGGCATAGACTATGATGAACCTTTTCACCTGTAGCCATGCTCAAATCCATCCGGATACTTCTTGCCATAGCAGCGCTTTTGGAGTTCGAGATTTAGCAAATGGATGTCAAAACCATTTTTCTAAACGGTTACCTCGAAGAAGGTAGGGACATGTTTATGCAGCAACCCAAGGGTTACATGCGCAAGGGCGAAGAAAATCTTGTCTGGAACCTTAAGAAGTCCATGTACGGACTTAAGGTCGGGGAACTTATGTTTCAACGATGAGATTAAATCCTACAGATTTTCACAGTTGGAGAACGAAAGTTGTGTATACCGACTTTATGTCAGTGGGAGCATGGTTTTCCTTGCACTATACGTGGACGAAATGCTCTTATTTTGAAACAACGAGGGAGTGATGTTAAAGATTAAGAGTCGGTTTTTCAAATAGTTCCAAATGAAGAATTTGGGAGAAGCTGGGTACATCCTTGGGATTAAAGTCTTACGGGATCGTAATAAAATGATGATAAGATTATCCCAAACATCATATGTGGATACTTGTACCATACGCATCTGCGGTGGGTAGCCTCATGTATTCTATATTGTGTACCAGGCTAGATATATGTTATGTTGTTGGCATGGTAGCAAGATATCAATCTAACACTGGACAGGCGCATTGGACTGCGGTAAAGCACATCCTCAAGTATTTCAAGAGAACTAGGAATTACTTCCTGGTTTATCAAAGTGGGGATTTGTGTCCTGTAGGTTATGCAGATTCGGATTTCCAAGGGGACCAGGATGAGAAGAAATCAACCTCAGGTTATGTGTTTACCTTGGGAGGTGGGGTTTTATCTTGGAGGAGAGCAAAGCATAAATGCATTGCTGACTCCACCATGGAGGCAGAATATGTCGTTGCCTCCGCAGCTTCAAAATAAGAGGTATGGCTCCGGAATTACCTGTTGAAGTTGGATGTGATTCCAAGTTTGCCTAAGAGTATCACAATTCATTGTGATAATTATGGTGCAGTGGCAAACTCGAAAGAACCACGGACTCACAAGGTGAGCAAACACATAGAGAGAAAGTACAACATCATACGAGAGATCATATCGAGGGGCGATGTGCTGATCAAGAAGATTGACACTAGAGACAACCTAGCTGATCCATTCACAAAGTTCTTACCACAAAAGGTTTAGGAAAGTCATATTCGTGGAATGGATATGATGTGGATTCCTACCACTAGCTCTGGTTAATGTAATAGCTAAGCTAGATATACGCACTATATACTCTAGATAGCGAGTGTATACAGAAAAAATTTATTACAATGAGTATACATTTCAACATTTTTTCCTATCTGTTAAACAAATTTACATGCGTGTAACAATGGTATCCTCTTATCTCACCGATAGGAACGATCATATTACGTGTTGTAGATCATAGAAGGCAGTATGATCACTTAACCTAGTGAGATATAAATATTATCACAGCTGAGACAGCGTATGCGGATAAGTATGTCGGTATAGGTTGCATCATAGTCGGAAAGAAGTGATTTGTCTTGATTATTTGATATGTTGGTACGTGTGGTTGTATATTGATTGCACCACAGTGAGATGTATTCTACTGTCTGACATTAGAGAATACAAGATCTCGATCTTGATTGAGTCCAAACCCTAACAAAGGTTCAGGGGTATGCACAGGTTGACTATTGCTTTGACTTGCCATGGTGGAGAGCCTGAGTAACGTGCTCGTATACCCGTATTTTGGGTAACAGCAGTTCGTGTATTACAGTTTGAGACTGGAGTTAGGTTACCATATCCGAGTAATAGGATGGGGACATTCCCTGAGGAGCTCAATAACATTCATCGTGCTAAAGTCCTGCAGACTAATTAAGTTCAAGTACGAGTGATAAGGTTTGAGTGGTACTGCTCAGGAAATATGAGATTAATTAATTGTGGAAGCTTGTCAGAAGCTCCAATAAATTAATGAATGTCCAGTAACCTTAAATATGGGGATTCTCAAGTAAATGCAGCTCATTCTCATAACGTGGTAATAAAGGGGTGGGTCAGTATTAATTCTGTGGTGAAAAATAATTAATATTAATTAATTAATTGTATCATGGGTTGTAGATATGGGAATTAATTAATTCATTGGCCCACTTTATTATTTTCATTAGGTCTCAGGTCCGGCCCAATTAAATATGCTCAAAAGAGCCCAGTAGCCCATTAGGGTTTGCAACCCTAGGTCTATAAATAGATGGTTGTCTCTCTCTCAGACCCTAATCAATTCAAATGAGTTGAAACCCTAGTGAGAGAGAGAGTGGGGGCGGAGCCTGTGTGTTTGGGAGAAGGAGAAATTCGACTCTGGCCTACACATTCACAGTCATGTGGAATCCTCACCAGTAGCAGGATTGAACAACATTGGTATACAGATCTGAAGATCTAATCTGGAGAACAACCTTCTTCTCTTCTTTATTTCTTTTGATTAATTCTTGAGATTAGATCTGCTTCTAATTTCTCTTTTCGCAGTTTTAATCAAATCGCGTGGTTAAATCAAAGGATTGAAATTCAAATGCGAAAGATCGGATCGGACCCTACGGAGTTAAGGTATATTCGTTATCCACTACATTAAATTCATAGGATCATGCTAGGGTTTAATCATTGGTTAATTGTTTTCAACATCTATGAACGGTCCGGGTTTATTTAGCTTTTGCGATTCGGTTTGTTGTGAATCCCTACAGTACCTTGGCGTGCAGAATATTAGTTTGATGTTATACTGATCGAAGAATTCTTGTACTTTTTGCCCGGTGAATTGTGTGCCATTGTCAGTCCATATTTCCTATGGGACCCCGAATCTACATAGGATTTGGGTCCATAAAAATTTCTTGACATATTGTTCTCTAGCATTGTGAAATGCCTCTGCTTCGACCCACTTGGTGAAGTAGTCGGTTGCTACGAGCAGATATTCCTTTTGTCCTGTGCATTTCGGAAGCTTTCCCACTATGTCCATCCCCCAAACCATGAAGGGCCAGTCTGCGTTCGTGGCATGGAGTGGCTCTGCATGGTTTTGCGACATATCTTCTAACCTCTAGCATGCCTCGTAGCTCTGTACATATTCCTTTGCATCTTTCCTCAGTGTGGGCCAATAGAACCCCACCGATATGATTTTGTGTGCTAACGGCCAGGCCCCCTAGTGGCTTCTGCAATCGCCTTTTTGAATTTCCATTAGAACGACCTGTGCTTCGCTTGAATTTACTCGAGTTTTTAGTTAATAATTGAGCACGAACTATTTATAGGGGATATTATGCTTGTCATGGTAAGATTTTGTAGGTTTGAGGCCAAAATCAATGAAAACCCGCACCGAAAGCAGTTGATGTTCAAAGAAACAGTCACAAATTCTTCCACACGTGGAATCTGACCTAATGGAGCATGGAAAAGAAAGGTCTTTGAGTTAGCTTTCCAACGCAACTGGAATCGGGTCAATCGGAGTTCGGTAGCACAAGTTATGGCCAAAACTGTGAGACTGCGCAGAAGGAGTCGAATGCAGGAATTTCGGGCAACACGGCCCTGTCGATCGAGATAGAGGACAAATTCCGGAAAATTTTGATATGCAGCCGTGTCGATCGACAGGCAGCCCGTCGATCGACACGTACGCCGGAAAGGCATATTTTTGCTCAATTTGGAGATTTTTCCTTCCCAAGGCATTACCTTTTGAAGATTTAATTTCTTCCCCTATAAATAGGACTTGATAGGCACGAAAATTAGGTCTTTAATTTCAGTTTTTACATCTCTTTTATCAATATTTTCAGCATTAAACTCTTTATTTTTCCAGTACTTTTTATTTTATTGTTGCTTTTGATTCAAGAAATTCAAGTCCTTCAAGGTTCCTATTTCTTTAATGATTCAAGTAAGTTTATTTATGTTTATTGCAATGTTTATTCCAATTATGTTAGGCTAGAACCTGGTATGTTTGTAAAATGACCTATTTTTCGAAGTGTGAGCATGCATGTTTGTGGCCATTTTACCCTAATATCATATACTTTCGTTGTTCTTTTGTCTTGTTTTCGTATTTTCGTGTTTGAAATGTTGTAGGATGTGTTTTGAGCATAATATGGCCTATTTGGTACAGTTTTGGAGGAAAATCGTCCGAGTTTGGAGTCCGAAGAGGCTAGGCTCATCCGAGCGGAATGAAAGGAGGGTTTCGGAAGCTTGGAGGATCCGCTCGGCCGAGCGAAGCAGGCTCGGCCGAGCTGAGCCGGGCAGAGGGCTCGCTCGGCCGAGCAATGCAGGCTCTACCGAGCCTGGCTAGCAGAGAGCAGGCTCGGTCGAGCGGTTCTGGCTCGGCCGAGCCAAAACGTGCTTCCCGAATGTGCTATGGTTCCCAGGATGGCTCGGGCGATCCGAGGCCCTGTTTGCTCGCCTATAAAAGGGGGGAAATCAGTTAATTGAAGAACTTTTGACCAAAATTGGAATAACCGTCACGATACTTCTCCCTAGATTCATCCCAAAACATTTCCCAACCAAAATTAAGGGGAATCAAGCAACATTCCATCCATTTGGTGAAGATTGAAGAAGGAAGAGAGGTAGATTGGATTCAAAGAAGACAACCGAAGAAGATCAATCGTTGACCTTGAAGTTTTGTAATGAATTCTTTCAATTCTCAATTTGTATTGTACTTAACTCAAGGTATGGAGAACTAATTTCATTAGTGAGTGTTGTATTACGGATATTGTGGTGGATTGAATCGATTATGCTTGTTTACTTTCCTATGAGGGGTTGATTTGCACTTGAGCTTGTTCTTGCCTATTAGGTGTAGGTAATAGCCAGCCTTTAGGTAGTTGACGTGAACGTTGCAGCCAACACGCGGACGGAATCGTCGTGATAAGTGCATAATCTTATAATTCTAGTTCCAATCCATGTGCGGGGCTAGGGTTGTAGGGCAATAATCGACGGTCGGTTGGGAGTGGCCTAGGAGTTAATAACGTAGCTGTTTGCAATTCCTAGTGTCATCTACCGCTAGTTATCCGTAGCAAGTAACTAGCGACATTAGAGTTGGTTGCTCAACCTCATAGGAATTAAAAGTTGTTTGCAACATAACTTGGTTTAATTCGGAACAATTGAAGTGTACAATCACTCACTATCTTCTAAGATTGTCGGATTTTTTATCTTAATCTACCTATACAATTGATTGAATTGTTTGTTTGGAGAAGTTGTAATTAGTTTACTAGTTGATTGTTTGCATTTAAAGTTTTGTTTACAATTCATCGCCTAGATAGATAAAAACCAACGATTTTTGTGTAACCTAGCTATTGATACCTTCAATTGAGTAGATGATATCCACTTGAGCGAATTAGAAAAGAAATCGGATTGATAAATTTAACGTGTTATTTGTGTGTGCTTCACACGGCTACCACGTTTTTGGCCCCGTTGTCGGGGAATCTTTTAGTAGATCTTGTGGAATTATTGAAAGTTGAAGTATGGTATGCTAGGTGTTTGAGAAAATGCTTGTGTGAATAGTGTTACTAACATTGTTTTGTTTGTTATTTGTGTTTGTTTGTCTTTGTTGAATTGTTTACTTGTAATTGGTTTTGTGGATTTTTCCTAGGTAGTTTATGATCACTCGATCAAAGGCTAGAGAGATTGAGGCAAGGAAAAGTCAAGAAGGAAGAGGACATATTCAAATTGATTTTGAGATGGCTAACCATGGGGAAGACACGGTTAGGATAGAAGAGTTGGAAAGGCAATTCGAGTTGATGAAAGCTATGATCAATGAGAGGAATGGTTCGAGGAGACCATTACAAAATCTTTTTTGACCTCAAGGTGAACCGTTAACGGGAGGTTTTCGGTTAGGAGTAAATGCCACGCAATTTGAGATAAAGCCACAGGTGGTCCAAATGATACAAAACAACCAATTTGGGGGGCACATAACCGAGGATCCAAATATTCATATCTCTCGATTTTTGGAGATTACTGATACTATAAAGATCAACCAAGTGCCTCAAGATCAAATACGGCTGCGGTTATTCTCATTCTCTTTGAGAGATGGTGCTAAGAATTGGTTCGAAGGCTTGGACAAATCAAATATTGTCACTTGGGAAGAGTTGAGAGAGAAGTTTCTATTCAAGTTTTTCCCACCAAGTTTGACTTTGAAGAGAAGGGCTGATATCACATCGTTTGGGCAAAGATACGATGAACCTCTATACGAGGCATGGGATAGGTTCCGAGAGCTTCTATGAAAATGCCCAAGACATGGACTTTCTCGGAGTCAACAGATTTGCCAATTCTATGGGGGATTAAACTATGAAACGAAAGTGATGTTAGATGCTTCATCAGGAGGAGCATTTCTTGATCTTGAAGAGGAAGAAGCTTGGAGGACAATTGAGAAAATGGCTGAAAATAGTTTCCATTGGACCAAGGAACGGAAAGACTATCGATCGGTTAAATCGGTCAATGAGGCAAAGGAAAGTGAAGAATTCAAAGAGCAAATTGCGATTATGCAAAAGAAGCTTGATGCATTGTCTACATCGGGAAGTACAAATGAGGATATGATGGTAGTTCGGCGTGAAGAGCCGCATCCGGAGAGTTTGAATTTTGTGAATCAAAGAATGGGGTTCAATGCTCGTCCCCAATACAATCCACATGGGAACATGAACTATCATCCGTCCAACTATTTTCACCCGAATTTTTCGTATGCTAATCTAAACAACGCTCTCAATCCTCCATTACAAATTGAAGGGGGAAGTAGTGGTCAAGGATATGCTGGGGGAAATAGTAGGTATGCAAACCAAGAACCGAGGAGGAATTTTAATGAAGAAATGGATAAGAGATTTGAGAAGTACGATTTCCGAAATTCAACTTCAAATTTCCGCTATCGCTAAACAATTAAGCGGGAAGCATCAAGCTGGGAAGTTTCAGAGTGATACGGAAGTGGTGCAAAAGAAAGGTTGTAACATTGTAGAAGGTGAAAGTAGGATGGAGGAAAACTTGGAAGTGATGACCCCTAAGATTGAAATGGGGGAAGTTGAAGAAGAGTTGAAAGTAGACATTGAAGAAGAAAAAGAAGTTGAGGTAGAAATTGAGAACAAAGAATCGGAAAAGGATGAGAGAACCGGAGATTTGAATTTCTTTGATTATGTGAAGAAAGGTGACATTGAAATGCCTTTACCGGAGGAGATAGAAAGGGTTCCTATGTTGGATAAGTGATAAGTTAGGATTTTCACCAACTTATCTGGTTGTTCTTTGACTAAACGTGTGGTGTAAAGATCGTTTTTGTACTTGTTTTCGTGCATGAATTGGCTTTTGTACCCGTGATGTTATGTTTGATGAATCATGCAGGTTTTTATTCATAAACAGATAAGAGTTGGATTTCCAGTTTCAGGTCCACGTCGTTCGATGAGGATGTCTTGTCGATCGACGAGGAGATTGAAGGAGGAGCGATCGACGAAGGAAGAAAAGATAAGATCGACGGAGGCAGCAACCACGTCGATCAACGGCATTCCACATCGATCAACGGCATTCCACGTCGATCGACGAGGGTACTTCACCAGCGTCAATCGACGCCAATCTCCCACGATCAACGCGAGTTCGAGATTCCTAGTCTGCATCTGTTTTGAAGATAAAGCCATATCTACACTTAGATATTTTATGATACATTCTCCACTATTATATAAAGCCATGTAAATTCGTTTTTCAAAGAGAGGAGACATTAGAATAGTTACAAGATTTTAGTATTGAAGATTGATTAGAGATTCCCAAGGTTTTTGAAGTTTATGTTTGAAGACAGAGTCCTGTGGGATTATTTTTGGATTCCGATTTTTATGCAATTCAGGTTTTATTTTTCTATGATGAATATTACTCTGATTATGTGTAACTAATCTCTTATTCATATTCTAGGGTTTCGAATTATCAATGTATGCATGTTTTGATTAATTGAATTATTTTCCCTTTCTCTTCGTAGTTTGTGAGATCTGAGTTTAATTCATAATCTTGAGTTTGTTGGCCACATCTTAGGATTAACTAGTTGATTACTTGAGACATAACTGTAATAGTTTTCAATGGAAAGAGATTTTCACAATATAATCTGATTTCTTGTCGTAACTGAAGGAGATTGATTGTAGGGATAAATCTGTAGATCTTTGGAGTTAATTAATTTATCTTGAGACCGAGCGGAGATAGGTAATTGATTAATCTACTTTACGAATTGTCCAAACAAAGAAGTTCGTAATACTTTTCTGATGTTTCACTACGAAGAGGAATTAAAATTGGGAAATAATCAATTTATTCATTCATGTCATACTTGATAAGGAGATATTCCTAGAATCTGTATTTCTCATAACTGTTTTCAACCAAAGTATTTTACATTACTGTTTACTTTTTATTTACAAGGATTATGATTTGCAGAACAACCAAAACCCAAAACTTTACTTTTCCTAACCAGTATTTTAAGAACGCCTGATTTAGTATTTAGGATTTTTCGTCGTTTCATTCTCTGTGGGATCCATAATTTTATTTGCCGCTATATTATTAGCTTTGCTAAGTCGCTTGTTAAATAATTTAGCGATCAAAATTTTTGGCGTCGTTGTCGGGGAGTGAACAGAATTAATCTTACTATTAAATCTGTTATTAAAGTACTGATTTAGGCTGTAATTTTTGTATTTTCCTTTAATTTCTCTTATTATTGTAATTCACGTCGATCGACGCTTAATCTCGTCGATCGACGCCATATTTTCTTCCTCATCGATCGACGCTTTATTTGTTTTCAGATTTTTAGTTTTTCGTATTTCAGTTCGTTCCGTTAATTTTCAGTCTTACTTCACTGCCTCCTTTGCTGTACAGGTAGTGCATGAGTACGCGAGCCAGAGGAAAGGAACCGCTATATTATCACCCGGATATTGAAGCCACTTGCAGAAAGATCCGAAAGAATAAGCGTGCTCAGGAAGGCTCAAGCAGTCAACCAATGGACGAACAACCACCAATTATTCAACCGCAACCACCAATGCTAACTGCCGAGGAGCAAGCTGTGCTTCTCCAAGAAGTTCAAGCTATGAGGGCACAGATCCAACAGTTCAACCTGGAGAGAGACCTCGAGAGGAACAACCCGAATGGAAGGGATGTTCGCCATAACCCACTGTTCGATGACAATCCCGACAATGGAGAGGATGACAACCAGGATCCGCCAGGGGATTCTGATGATGAGGAAGAAGAGGAGGCCATGCAGAACCGGTATAAACCTCGGTTCAAGGAAACAGACTTCAGGATTGGCATCAATGCCAATAATTTTGAACTGAAGACCGGATTGGTGTAGATGGTGCAGCAAAACCAATTCGGAGGAAGACCAACTGAAGATCCCTATGCACATCTGGATACGTTCCTGATGCTCTGCAACACTGTCAAAATCGGAGGAGTCAGCAAGAGTGCCATCCGAATGCGTCTGTTCGCATTCTCTCTGCGGGATAAGGCACAATCATGGTTCACTGCATCAGACAAGGGGAGCATAAGCACATGGACTGAACTGAGGAATAAGTTCTTGGAGGACTTCTTCCCTCCAAATGTCATCAGGCAGCGAAGAAAAGAAATCATCAGGTTCGCTCAACGACCCGATGAAAGCTTCAGTGAGACGTGGGATCGATTCAAAGAGCTGCTGAGATCATGCCCCGGACATGGTTTTCCGCCAGGAGAACAGGCAGAGGCCTTTTACGAAGGGCTCAATGAAAAGACCGTCAAATTGGTGGACACCACACTAGGTGACTCCGTCATGACGAAAAGCGGAAAGAAAGCCATGGAATTCTTCCAAAAGATGGCTAACAACACTCAAAGGTGGTCCTCATGCCGAACTCGGCCTGTAAAAGCAATCGAGAAAGTAGTGGAGAAAGTCGCCGAAAAACCTTATCTGGAAACTGAACTGAAGAAGCTAAAGGAAGAATTCGCGACTCTAAAGTAAGAGAAAGCGGTCGCTCCTGTCGAGGCAGTCCAAGCTCCAACTGAGGGGAACAATGCTGAGGTAAATTTCATTCAAAGGGGCGGCTATCAAAACAATTATCGAGGAGGATTTCAACAACACAATCAGCAGCATAACCAGCCCTATACCTTTAATCATGTGAGGAATCACCCTGGATTCTCCTACGCAAACTCTCAAGCTGCAGAGCAACCACCATCAGGATTTGCCGTACAGGATGGGGCGATAGTGGAGAAGAAGAAGCCAAATCTCGAGGAGATCTTGGCTAAGTTCATGGAAGGCTCCACCAATACGGTAGCCAAGCTCAAACAAGAAATATCAGGGGTGAACACCAAGGTTGATCAGGTGCAGAAGCATGTGCAGATCATTGAGAATCAAGTCAGCCAGATTGCCGATGCCCTTGGAACGAAACACAAGTCGGGACAACTCCCGAGCAACACTCACGTCAACCCCAAGAACCAGAATCAGAGGAAACAAGTGAACGCCATAACTCTGAGAGGGGGTAAGTCCTATGAAGGGCCAACGCAAGCAGGGGCAAATACCCGGGATGAAGGAGAAATCGAGCAAGATGAAGAGGTCAGCGCAGACAAAGTCCCGTCGACCGATGCGAGGTCTCTGTCGATCGACGAAGCATCAAAGTCTCCATCGATCGACGTCTTCCTCTGCTCCACCTCCGAAGAAACCGCCTCTGCCATTTCCGCAGCAGTTTACTAAGGCCAAGATGAACGAAAGGTATACACGATTTCTGGAGACAATGAAGAAAGTGCACATTAACATTCCATTGGTCGAAGCCTTGCAAGAGATGCCCGGGTACATCAAGTTCCTGAAAGACATGGTCTCTCAGAAACGACCCTTCTTAGAGCATGAGACGGTCAACCTATTCGAAGAGTGCAGTGTTATCATCCAAAAGAAGATGCCAATCAAAAGGGAAGACCCAGGCTCCTTCACAATCTCCTGCATCATCGGAGGGGAGACCTTTGGGAAAGTCCTCTGCGATTTCGGTGCTTCAATCAACCTGATGCCATTGTCAATCTTCAAGCGGTTGAAGATCGAAAGTATCAAGCCCACAACAATCTCGCTTCAGATGGCCGATCGATCAGTCACTTACCCGAAAGGCATTGTGGAAGATGTGCTAGTGAAGGTGAAAGACTTCATTATCCCAACCAATTTCGTGGTGCTCGATATGGAAGAGGATCGCAACATCCCTCTGATCCTTGGAAGACCATTCCTGAAGACCGGAGGAGCATTGATCGATATTCGAGACGGCAAACTCACATTCAGAGTGAACAACAAGTCGGTAACATTCTCGATCTACAAGGCAATGCAGAAGCACAATCATGGAAGCTACACAGAAGAATGCCACATGATCAACTGCTTCAGCCCGGTGATGTCTTCTCCATTCACCTCTCTCAAAAGCGAACCAGATTTCCTGGAAAACTGCTTGCTACACTATCTGTTCTCGTCAACAAATCTGGACAAGGCAATCGAGGAAATCTTGGACCTGGTCATGGAGCTAGACGTGTTCGAGGAAATAACTTGGGAAAAAGAAATCAAAAGAGAACCACTACCTGATCGATACAGCCAGAACAACTCAGCCAGGGTGGAAAACAAGCTTCCATCGATCGATGCCACTGCATCGTCGATCGAGGCCACTGCAAAAACCACATCAATTGACGGAGGGTCTTTGTCGATTGACGTCGACCTGAGGCAGCCGTGCTCCAGCTCTGATCCACTAGTTCTGGAACTCAAAACACTTCCGGCACATCTCAGGTACGAATTTCTGGGTTCTGATGATACTTACCCTGTCATTATTTCTGCCTATCTTACACAGGGGGAGTTGGAAAAACTGCTGCGAGTTTTGTGGAAATACAAGTCCGCCATCGGATGGACTTTGGGGGATATCAAGGGAATCAGCCCTTTGCTGTGCATACATAAAATCATCCTGGAAGAAGAAGCCAAACCAAAGAGACAAGCACAACAACGATTGAACCCAATCATGCAAGAAGTTGTAAAGAAGGAGGTTCTCAAACTCCTAGACCATGGCATGACCTACCCAATCTCCGACAGCAAATGGGTGAGCCCTACACAAGTAGTAGCCAAGAAAGGGGGGATGCAGATAGTGAAAAATGACGATGGAGAGAAAGTTGCGACAAGACCAGTCACGGGATGGCGGTTCTGCATTGACTACCGAGCTTTGAACACTGCCACGTGCAAGGATCACTTTCCCCAACCCTTCATCGATCAAATGCTTGATAGATTATCTGGTTACCCTTTCTATTATTTTCTTGATGGTTACTCAGGGTACAACCAGATAGTTGTGGCGCCTGAAGATCAACACAAAACAGCATTCACCTGTCCTTATGGAACCATTTGGATTATGCAATGCACCGGCTACCTTCCAAAGATGCATGATGGCAATCTTCCACGATCTGATCGAAGATGTCATGGAGGTATTTATGGATGATTTCTTAGTTTTTGGTAGCTCATTCGATGTTTGTCTGCAGAATCTGGCTACTGTACTTGAGAGATGCACCGAGACAAACTTATGCCTCAATTGGGAGAAATGTCACTTCATGGTGCGAGAGGGGATTGTGTTAGGACATTGAGTATCAGCCGAAGGACTAGAAGTGGACCGAGCCAAAGTGATAGCCATTGAAAAGATGCCACTGCCGACAAATATCAAAGCTGTCCGAAGTTTCCTAGGCCACGCCGGATTCTATAGGAGGTTCATCAAGGACTTCTCAAAGATATCTCGGCCCCTATGCAACCTTCTGGAGAAGGACGTCTCCTTCGTGTTTGATGACGATTGTTTGAAGGCCTTCGAGAAATTGAAAGAGGCACTGGTAACTGCACCAGTCCTGACATCACCAGACTGGAATGAGCCCTTCACATTGATGTGCAACGCCAGTGACTACGCTGTTGGGGCAGTCCTGTGGCAACTAAAAGGAAGACTCTTCCATGTGATTCAGTACGCCAGCAAGAGCATGAATCCAGCCCAATGCAACTACACCACCACGGAGAAAGAGATGCTCGCAGTTGTCTATGCCTTCGACAAGTTCTGACCATATCTGATAGGCTCAAAGACAACCGTTTTCACCGACCATGCAGCCATCAGATATCTGTTCTCAAAGCAAGATGCCAAGCCTAGACTGATCCGATGGATACTGTTACTACAAGAGTTTGACTTGGAGATCAAGGACAGAAAAGGAAGCGAGAACGTGATTGCCGACCACCTTTCAAGACTCGAGCCACCGGTCGAAGGGGATGATCAGCAGATGATGATCCGAGAGACATTCCCCGACGAACAGATCTGCGCCGCTAGGGAATTGAAAGAGATGTACGAGTCCAAGACACCTTGGTATGCAGATTTCGCCAACTACTTGGTTGGTGGTGTTCTTCCTCCGGATTATTCTCCATATGCAAGGAAGAAGTTTTTGCATGACGTCAGATTCTACTACTGGGAGGATCCCTACCTATGGCGTAGATGTGCTGATGGCGTCATTCGCCGCTGTGTGCCCCAGTCTGAGTGGCAACAAATCTTCGAAGCCTGCCACTCATCTCTTAGTGGTGGCCATCACTCAGCCAACCGGACCGCATTCAAAATCCTTGCCAGCGGGTTCTATTGGCCATCCATCTATGAGATCTGCCGTGGATGGATAACAGGTTGTGATCGCTGCCAGAGGACCGGCAACATCTCGCGAAGGAACGAAATGCCACAGACGCTGGTCATCGAAGTCGAGATCTTTGATGTTTGGGGGATCGACTTCATGGGACCCTTTCCACCATCCCAAGGTTCTCATACATCCTCTAGGCAGTAGACTACGTATCACGATGGGTCGAGGCTACTCCAACAGTCACAAATGACTCCAAGGTAGTCATCAAGTTCCTACAGAAGCTGATAACACGATTTGGGACACCAAGAGCTTTGGTAAGCGACGGGGGATCCCACTTCTGCAACAAATGGCTTGCTACCCTTCTCGCCAGATACGGAGTCAAACACCGAGTCACCACTCCATAACATTGATAAGCTCGTATTTTGCCTCACTTATCACATTGTTTTCTTATTGTTTTCTTGCTTTTACTTGAGTTTTAGTTAATAATCGAGCATGAGTCAAGTTTATGGGGTATAATGCTTTCCATGGTGTATTTTCGCAGGTTTTAGGTCAAATCCAATGGAAACCCGTACTGAAAGCAGCAGATGTTCAATGGAACAGTCACAACTTCTTCCACAGATGGAATCCGAGCTAATGGAGCACATGTATGGAAAGATCTTTGAGTTAGCTTTCCAACGCAACTGGAATCGGGTCAATCGGAGTTTGGGAGTGAAAGTTATGGCCAAAACCGTGAGATTGCGCAGAAGGATCACAAGAGGGAAGACGTCTCTGTCTCGACCGAAATGAAGACCACGTCGACTGACGCAAGGAATTCCGCGTCGACCGAGATGAGCCCTACGTCGACCAAAATGGGCCCAGAAAAGGGAATTTTGAGATTTTTATGGCTAAATCATATTTTTGGCCCTAGATCCCAATTTA
>JAPKLW010000319.1:603056-623328 GCA_026898455.1 Plectranthus barbatus
TACTTTTATTGTAAGTTTTTATTATGCAATTTAATAATATGTTTCTTGGATTTCTATTCACCATGAGTGGCTAGAAACCCTTGCGGGTTCTAGGGCTATGTGTAATTAATCATGTTTGCATGTTAGATTGATCAACTCAAATTGCATGGTCACATGATAGTAACCTAGGTTAAAATTGCCCGATAAAGGAAATTTAATACATTAATTTGATTTCCCACCATTGTAGAGTTGATTGATTTGGCATGTATTCTGATTGATTATTTGCCCTAGAATCTGTGTTCTTTAATTTGCTTTTTGAAACCCCTTTAAATTCCGTTTTGTCATCTTTATTTTCCAAAACAAAAACCCAAAAATCTGTTTACTCAAACAATAAAATCTGAGAACTATAGTTAGTACATGAGATATTTTCGTTGTACATTTCTCTGGGTTCGACTACCTTTGGGTATTTATAAATTTATTTGCCACTGTGTTTGCAATTAATCTGCGAAATTTGCAGTGATCAATCATCCACAAAGGAATGGGCTGACGGAGCTGTCCAACCGAGAAATCAAGCAAATCTTGGAGAAGACGGTAAAGCAAAGAAAAGAATGGGCGGCAGTGCTTGAAGATGCATTATGGGCATACCGCACCGCCTACAAAACACCAATTGGGACGTCACCCAACCAACTGATTTTCGGAAAGTCCTGTCACTTGCCGGTGGAGATGGAGCACAAGGCTTGGAGAGCAGTGAAAGAACTTAACCTAGATTGGAGGACAGCCGCAGAAGAGCGCGCCATGGCATTGAATGAATTAGAAGATTTCCGAGATGAAGCTTATGAGAACAATGTCATCTATAAGAATCGAGCGAAGAGGTTCCACGACAAAAGGATTCACTCACATGTTTTCCATTCAGGTGACAAGGTTCTTCTCTTTAAATCCCGTCTTCGATTCATGCCCGGGAAGCTACAATCAAAGTGGGCCGGACCATACACCGTGATCTGCCAATTTATGAACGGTGTAGTTGAACTAGCAGGCCTAGATGGAAAGAACTTCAAGGTAAACGGATAGAACCTGAAACCATACTTCACACCACTTCAAATCAAAGCGGTGGAGAAGTACTACTTGAACCGTCCTTGAAGACACATGTATTGTCGAGCTAGCGACATAAAACCAAGCACTAGTTGGGAGGTAACCCAACAGTCTACTATTTTCTTTATTTCTGTTATTTTTCAATTCAGTCTAGTCGAGTCAGTCAAGTTTCGTATTTTCAGAAAACTTTCGAGTTGTTTTGGGTCCAGTCATCTGTCGGAACGCGTCGATCGCTGCTTCTTGGCAGCGATCAACGAGAAAACCTTGACCACGTCGATCGACGCAATTCTTCGTCAATCGACGAGAAAGTTTTGTCTTCGTCGATGGACGGGAATGCCTCGTCGATCGATGCGAACAATTCTGAGGACCGGACAGAGACGGGTTTAAAACCCAAAACCCTCATTCCTTTCACTCACAAACACACTTGCACGATTTTTTTCTCTCCAAACACCCACTCGAATTTTCTTCTCTCCAAATCCGACGCTTCCACCCACAGTATGTATCCTAACACTCTCATCTTCGATTATTTCATATGAGTGAAGGATTTGAGCATGATTTTGTTAAGAAATTGAGTTTGGAACCCTTGTGTCCATTTTTGCATTTTTGACGATTTCGTTGCTTTCCATGATGATTAGTCGATATGGTTGATTGTTTTAGTCGATATACTTCTTTATCTTGGATGGGTTGCTTGGATTGCTTTGAATTTGATGATCGTAGTTTGAGGGATAATTCTTGTTGGGGGTGTTGTTCATGTCCTGCTATTTTGGAGATAAATTTTTTCAATCAATGATGTAATATGCTAGGATAGGGGATGAATTGCATGAATTTCGAATCAATTTTGCATGGGTAGATACATTTTGTGGACAATTGCACATTTGATTGTTGTAATGTTGGGAATTTTGTGAATTGGTTTTGATGAACATTGACACTTTTTCCACTACCCTTGCAGATTGATTATGGACTTCCAACCCACCTTCGCCAAAAAGGCTTATGAGCGACACTTTTGGAAGCTCTCAAGAAACGAGTTTGCCGTCCGACAGAGACTATACCCATGCCCGAAAACAATGCATCGGCTGGGAATTCGAGCTGACATGGAGGCTCTTCTTCAGTGAGTAAACTGGAGTGCTTGGATGACAGCACGGTGGCCGACCTATCCGTCGCTTGTCTTGGAGTTTCTTGCCTCACTACATGTTTATGAGGTTCAGCCAGAGTCGGAGCCTACCACCATCACATTCCAGCTTCTGAATGAGCACTACGAGATACCAAGGGACATGCTTGAAGAAATATGGGGAGTCCAGAAAGGGGGAGTTGGCTTTCTTCCCCCGAGCTTTGACATTGCCCGCTTCTGGAGCCAGATAGCAGCTGATGCTAAGGAGGACTTGAGGGAGTTTGACTCGGGGAACCTGAAGGCTTCCTCCATCGACAATCCAGTGTTCTGGTATCTCCAGAGATGCATGGGGGTGTCCATCACCGGCAGACACGAGAGCGACAAGGTGAGAGTGGGGGAGTTGTTCGCCATCTACTGCATGCAGACCGGTGAGGAGTTCAGTTTTGCGGCATTGGTCATGGACCATTGGAGGCATCAGATCAAGGCCTCCAAGGGCAACATCTGGAGCGGGGGATTGATTACCCCGATTGCGGAGTATGTGGGCATCGATCTATCACAGATCGAGTCGCTTGAGGATGACAGCTGCGGCCTCGGCACCGGGACCCTGGTGAAGATATTGATGCTGTCACCACGAGATGCGGGTTGGTCCCTGCGGATGTCCAATGGGGACAAGTTCCCACTTCCACAGAGGAACCTCACTCGCGTCACTGATTATCACTTCCGTGATAATTGGATGATGTGCACACCCACCCACTTGAGGCTCATGGTCGGAGCATAGGGAGGTTCCGGCACCTCCAGACTTTGTCACCGACCACTGATGCAGCCCGACCAACGACCGCCACAGATGCCTCCAGAAGGGCCCGAGGAGGAGGAGCCAGAGGATGAGAGGCATGATGGAGGAGGAGAGCGGATTCACGATCAGACTGGTGGGCATTTGTCCGGTCACTTTGCGGGAGAGTCTTCATCTTCCAGAGGAGTGGATCTGGCAATGATGTACCAGTTCATGCAGCAGCAGGCTGTTTTGCATACCGAGGAGCACACCCGGCAGGCAAATTTTCGCCAGCACGTGACCACGAGGCTCAACACCCTCGACATGCAGATGCAGCGCCTTCTCCTGAACACCCAGCCCGACTCTGCCTACCTCCGACGCCACAGAGAGCACCAGGACCGCCGGCGGCGACTACCCGTTTGGCCTGCCCCCGATGTTGAGATGGAGGACCCTCCGGAGGAGGAATGAGGTACCGTTTCCTTTTTCCTTATCTAACTTTCAAACTTGTTCACTCCTTCAAGTGAAACAAGTTTGGGGGGATGAGGATAGGAAAAGGGAAACGTTTGTTTATTTTCATTTTCCTACTTTATTTTAATTTTTTGTTGTTTCGTTGTTTTTCTGTTTTTGTTTTTTGATTTTTGTTTTTTCTGAACCATGAACAATTACTCTCTGCAAGGCTTTTTACTCAAAATTTGTATTTTTGAACTCTTGATTTGTGATACTTGTTCTGTGTTGAATAAGTTTTGAACTCTTGATTTGTGGTACTTGTTCTGAGTTGAATAGTCTTGAGTATTGTTTTAGGAGCTTTTGAACATAGGACAGTCGGAACTATTTTTTTGATTATGTTGGTGTTGGAATTGAATACTTGTCTTCCCTTGGAATTAAATTGTTGATTGATAATTGAGCTATTTGCCGATTAAGAATGATAATCCATGTGATAGAGTAGCCGATGATAGGAGCTGCTTTGCTTGATAAGTTGATCTTTGAAATATAAATTTTTGCATGATAACTGTTCAGAATTGGGTAATTGTTGAGGAGTAACAAAAATTTCTACCTTGTGAGAAACTGTGCCATCTTTTCGTTTGATGAGTGACAAAGTCATAAGATTTACTTCCTAGAATTTGATGAATTTCTCTCTTGAGGTTGCATAAGTGTGGTAATATGGTGAAAATGATTTTAGGCATGTTCTTTCGTAGCCCATCTCCCATACACTCGCCTTGAATTTAACGTGTTATTTGTGTGTGCTTCACACGGCTACCAGAACCCTTAACAGATTCTAGGGTTTTCTCCATCCTTTTTGGCATGTTTTAATTCGATTAAACCCAAACCCTGATTAACTTAGTTCAAATTCTATGGTTTTCAATCAAGAATCTATTTTCAATTGAATCATCGAGAGATGAAAATTGGATTAGGTTTATCGTTATTAATTTGAGATCGAGAGGAGATAATTAATAACAGGAAAACAGAATTTTGATACAATTGTTTTCTGTCTCAAAAGGAAGATTCAGTTGTAGGGTTTTTAATCTATATTTTTATCGAGATTGGCTAGTTTGTGTTATTGAGACTCAAAAGGTAAAATTCACTTTCTAGTGATCTAGGTTTTAATTGCCTAATCAAGGAATTAATTCCAATTTAACAGATTTCCCACCTTAATAATTATTTTGGGTTTGGATTGATTGGTTATTGCATCTTAATTGGATTGGTTGATTTCCCTAGAATCTGTGCTTTTTATTATTGAATTTTATTCCACAAGTCTTTTCTATTTTGAAAACAAAACCCCTTCTCAATTTTGACTCAAACAAAGAATTGATAAACTATATCCAGTACATGAGATGATTTCTTCACACTGTCCCTGTGGGTTCGACCACCTTAAGGTGTAATTACAAATTTATTAGCCTGCTATTCTACAGCTTGTTAGGTACAACCAATCATTGTGGATGGTGTACTTCGCTGCCATCCTTGTCAATCAAACTGCATCCACCATTTCTTCTGGGGTGACACCCTCCTTGATGAACCAAAATATAGGTTCAATCCAGGAGCTCCCTTGGCCTATTTCTTGTACCTCCATTACCTTTACCGTTGTTGCGGGTTCCTCGGTCCATGTGATAGGAATGGGTCTATTTTGCCTTTCTTATTTCGATGATGTTAAATTTGAAAGTGCCTCGGCTTCGTTGTTTTCTTCTCTAGCTATATGCTTGATGTCGAAATCTTCGAATTTCTCGCCGATTGATAGAGCCAATCTATGGTATTTCAGTAGCCTCGGCTCCTTTAGTTGGTACTGGTTGTCCATTTGCAACACCCTAACTGTGAGTCTGCCCTGTACATGCTGGCAACAAACCCCTAGAACTCTTGCAAGTCGTATTCCCCTGATTAGGGTTTTGTATTCTATTTCGTTATATATGGCTTCGAAGTTTAGTCGGATGGCTCGCTTGATTATTTCACCCATGGACATCGCAGCTTGATGCCAGTGCCATTTTTGTGCATGTTACTGGCTCCATCGACCTGGAGTACCCACGGTTTCTTGATCGACTCCCCTATCTCCAAACTTTGCTATCTCTTTTTCCGCGTCGATTTGGAGGTTGCTGGAGAACTCCACTATGAAATTAGATAGTGTAGGGTTTTCCCGTGAACCGAATCACCAAAACCAAACTGAGCCAGATCGATTTATGGATATTGTGCATAATTAAAATCATAATAAATCCTAGCATGCTCCTATGAATTTAATAACCTGAATTATGGATTGAGGAATTTACCGTAATTCCGTCGAGTCTGAACTGATCTTTTGCGTTTGAATTTCCAACTAAAATTCAACCACGCAATCCGATTTTATCTGCGGAATAAGAAATTAGATCTCTAATTTCTTAGAATAAAATCGAAAATAAAGAAATCAAGAGAAAAAGAATTTGTTCTCCAGATTAGATCTTAAGATCTGTATCCCCGTGCTGATCAGATCTACTACTGGTGAGGACTCCGTAGATCTGTGGCTTGAGCAGGACAAAAATCGAAATTCTCCTCCTTCTCCTCTTGGGATCGGCGTCTCCTCTCTCTCTGCCCTAGGGTTTTGACTGATTTGAATAATCACAAAAGGTGGCTGGGGTTTCCAGAGAGAGTGGTCTATTTATAGACCCAGGATTTTATCCCTAATGGGCTACTGGACTCAATTCAGCACACTTATTTGGGCCAGACATGGGACCTAATGCAAATAATAAAGTGGGCCTATAAATTAATTAATTATCATGTCCACAACCCAGGACATAATTAATTAATTAATATTAATTCTTTTTCACCACAGAATTAATACTGACCTACCCCTTTATTACCACGTTATGAGAACGGCCTGCATTAATTGAGAATCCCCATATTTAAGGTTACCGGACATTCATTAATTAATCGGAGCCTCTGACAAGCTCTAACTACAATTAATTAATATCTTATAATTCCTGAGTAGTACCACTCAAACCTTATCACTCGTGCCTGAAATTAATCAGCCTGCAGGACTTTGGCACGATGAATGTTATTGAGCTCCTCAGGGGATGTCCCCATCCTATTACTCGGATATGGTTACCTAAATCCAGTCTCAGGCGGTACTACACGAACTGCTGTTACCCAAGATAAGGATATACGAGCACGTTACTTAGGCTCTCCACCAAGGCAAGTCAAAGCAACAGTCAACCCGTGCAAACCCCTGAACCTTCGTTAGGGTTTGGACTCAATCAATATAACGAGATCTTGTATTCGCTGGTGTCAGACAGACGAATACATCTCACTGCGGTCCATCAATACGCCACCTCTGCGTACCAGCGTGTCAAGTAGCCAAGACAGACTACTTATTTTGACAATGGCGCAGCCATCCGGACAGCCGTATCCTCATACGCTGTCTCGGCTGTGATCAGGTTTATGTCTCACTAGGTCATGTGATCATACTGTCTTCTGCGATCTACAACACGCCGTATGATCATCCCTATCGGTGAGAAAAGAGGATACCATTGTTCATACATGTAAGATTGTTAACAGATTGGAGAAATAAACCGTTGTATACTCATTATAATAAATGCTTTCAGTATACAAAACCCATCAATCTCCCACTTATACTCAAAGCATAGTTAAGCTATTACAGAGTATACAGTCCGTCTATCTAGTCTGCTGTCTCTTTAACCACTGTCAGTGGTCGGCATCCACCTCAGACCCAGCTCACGAATATGTCTTTCGTAAACTTTCTGCGGCAAGCTCTTTGTAAATGGATCTGCAAGATTGTCAGCAGTGTCAATCTTCTTAATCAGCACATCACCCCTCGATACGATTTCTCGTATGATATGGTACTTTCTCTCTATGTGTTTGCTTGCCATGTGAGACCGCGGTTCCTTTGAGTTTGCCACTCCACCAGAGTTATCACAATAAATGGTGATGCTCCTCGGCAAACTCGGGATCACGCCCAACTCTAAAAGGTAGTTCCGGAGCCACACCCCCTCTTTCGAGGCGTCGGAGGCGGCGACATATTCCACCTCCATGGTGGAGTCAGCAATGCATTTCTACTTTGAGCTCCTCCAAGATATAGCTCCACCTCCCAGGGTAAAAACATATCCTGAGGTCGATTTCTTCTCATCCTGGTCTCCTGGGAAATCCGAGTCCGTATAACCCACACGGCACAAATCCTCACTTTGATCAACTAGGCAGAAATTCCTCGTTCTTTTCAAATACTTGAGGATGTGCTTCACAGCAGTCCAGTGCGCCTGTCCAGGGTTAGACTGATATCTTGCTACCATGCCAACGGCATAACAGATATCTGGCCTGGTACACAGCATCGCATACATGAGGCTACCCACTGCCGAAGCATATGGTACAAGACTCATCTCATCTTTCTCCCGCTGTGTTTGAGGACACTGCCCACTAGAAAGATGAACGCCATGTCTGAAAGGTAGCAAACCTTTCTTGGCGAGTTGCATGCTGAACCAGGCAATCACAGTATCCACAGAGGATGCGTGGGATAAGCTCAACATTCTTCTCTTACGATCTCGTAAGACCTTAATCCTAAGAATGTAGCCAGCTTCTCCCAGATCCTTCATTTAGAACTGTTCGGATAACCAAGCCTTGATTTCCGACATCACTCCCTCGTTGTTTCCAAATAGGAGTATGTCATCAACGTAAAGTGCAAGGAAGACCACGCTCCCACTGACACAAAGTCGGTAAACATAACTTTCATTTTCCAACTGTGCAAATCCATAGGATTTAATCACATCGTTGAAACGTAAGTTCCACGACCTTGAAGCTTGCTTAAGTCCATACAAGGACTTCCTAAGCTTCCAGACAAGATGTTCTTCGCCCTTGCTTATGTAACCCTCGGGTTGCTGCATATAGATGTCCCTACCTTCTTCAAGGTAACCGTTTAGAAAAGTTGTTTTGACATCCATCTGCCAGATCTCGAGGTCCATATGTGCAGCTATGGCTAGGAGTATCCAGATGGATTTGAGCACGGCTACGGGTGAAAAGGTTTCGTCATAGTCAATGCCCTCTTTCTGACTATAACCCTTTGCCACCAGCCTGGCTTTAAAAGCTGTGATCTTTCCATCCGCCCCTTTCTTTCTCTTGTATACCCATTTGCACCCTATGGCCCTAAAGCCATCCGGCAAATCAGTTTTCTGGTATACATCCATAGCAGTTATGGATTCAATTTCAGAATCCATGGCGACACGCCATTTGGCAACATCCTTGTCCTGCACTGCCTCTTCGTAAGTCAGTGGGTCAGAGTCCTCATGTCCGTCTTTCGGGCTCAAGTACGAAGACTCACCCACGAACATGTACCTTTCCGACTGGAAAATAACTCTCCCACTACGATGAGGCATCAGTGCCGTGTCAGTAGTAGGTGCAGTGACTTGTGGTCCTGCACCTTGCACTGAAGAACGTGTCTGTGGTGATGTACCTCTCACAGGTGCACCCACATCTACACGTTCCCCTTCCCTTGGAATTGCATTCTCGTTCTCAATTTCTTGAAGAACGATATCACTCCTTGACCTGTGATTACTCACATACTCGTCCTCCAAGAATCTAGCGTTGGTGCTAACAACGACTCTTTGACTCTCAGGACAGTAAAAGTAACCACCTTTCGTTTGCCTGTGATACCCTATGAACAGCATTACTTTTGACCTGCTTTCTAACTTATCAGGTTCCTTCGACAGTACGTGTGCCAGACAGCCCCATACTCTAAACTTGCACAAACTAAGTTTACGACCAAGGAAGAGCTCAGAAGGTGTCTTAGGAACTGATTTAGAAGGTACCACATTAAGCACGTAAGCTGATGTTTCCAATGCGTAGCCCCAAAACGAAATTGGTAAGTTTGCATAGCTCATCATTGATCTTACCATCTCTAGAAGAGTCTTATTTCTTCTTTCAGCTACACAGTTTTGCTGGGGAGTACCCGGTGCAGTCCACTGGGAGGTAATCCCATTTTCTGACAAATACTGCAGGAACTCGTTACCGAGGTATTCGCCACCGCGGTCAGATCGCAGCGACTTGATAGTTTTCCCGACCTTCTTTTCTACTTCAGCCTTAAACTCTTTGAATTTCTCAAAGAATTCAGACTTGTAGCGAAGCAGGTAAATGTATCCGTACCTTGAGTAGTCGTCAATGAAAGTGATGAAGTACTCGTACCATCCACGAGCCTGCGTGGACATCGGACCACATAAGTCAGAACGGATTAATTCCAACACTTCCTCTGCTCTAGACTGACTAGCCTTGAAAGGCCTAGTTGACATCTTGCCCTCGATGCAGGATTCGCAGACTTGATAAGGTACAGCCCGGACTAGATCCAATTTACCGTCATCTGCAAGTCTCTGAATCCTCTTCAAGCTGATGTGACCCAGTCTCTAGTGCCAGAGATATGTAAGATCCTCATCAGAAGAAGTAAGTTTTCTCTTTCTAGGATTATCAATTACGGATGAATTACATGCAATACTTGCGGAAGACTTATGATTACAGTTAACAACATAGAGAGAATTATTCAGCATTCCACAATAGATAACACCGTTATTACCAATGATAGAAACACCACTATCAAAAATAACTGAATATCCATCAACATAAAGTTTGGAAACTGAAATAAGGTTTTGCCGAAAATCAGGCACGTACAAAACATCTCTCAAAGTTAAAACAGAATCATCAAAGTACAAGGTGAAATCTCTAATGGCAGTTGCACTTACAAGTGCTGCATTCCCCATCGAGATGGTAACCTCGTCATTCTTCAGCACCCTCCTCGGTGTGAACCCCTGCAAAATGTAACAAACATGATCAGTAGCTCCAGTATCCACTACCCACGAATGAGTAGAAACCGATGCTAAACATGTTTCCGTTACAAATGCAAATGACGTACATTGTCCCTTAGCATTCGGACAATCCACCTTTCCACATCCAGCACACTCGTTCTTCTTTGGAGTGACCTTGACTCTCTTCCCCTTCCTAGACTTGCTATCACTGCCTGTTTTCCTGAACTTGCTCTCAGCACCATCGTCTCCAACCTTAGAGGTTGTCGAACCAGTACTAGAACCAGACAGAACAGGTTTCCGTGCTCGCATGGTGGATTGCTCTACTACAAGGTCCTCAAATAGCTCATGCAGAGCATACTCTCCCTTTGCGGCAGCAACCACCTTAAAGTCATAATAGGATTCCGGAAGAGAATTCAGGATAATATCAATCTTGCCTTGCGCACTGATATTACCACCCCGCACAGTAATTGTCTCATGAGGTCAATCATACACATCATGTGCGTAGTCACTGAACTATCCTCAACCATCTTCTTGCACACAAGATTTTGCACAAGCTTACAGTTAATAGTTCGCTCCACTTTGCCAAAGGCTGTCGAGAGTTCCTTCCAAAGCTCTCCAGCCCTTTCGAGGTGTTCATACTTATGCCTTAATTCTCTAGACAGGGAACCCGTGATGAGCCAGAAGGCAAACTCATCAGCATCCTCCCATCTTTCATAGAATTCAAGCTCAAGCTCGCACACTCCTCTTTGAGTGCGCAACAGTGGATCCATGTAAAGAACATGTGCTTGATTTTTCAGATATGTTTGATGCAGAAACTCCATTCAGGAAAGTTTGGACCAGTTAGAGGATTGAGAGCAAGTATATGATCGACAGTAGACATAGTCATATCTGAAACAATAAAGAATCTTAAAAAAGAACATACATGTAGAACTTCGAAAAACAAATGCATTGAAAACCTTTTAATAAATCAAATACAAATGTTTTCCACTAATTGCCCAAGGTTCCCACCGCAAGCTACACTCGTAGACGTTTACGATGTTACCCTCAACCAGAACTGCGGGTTTTAAGCCCCAATCCATTTAATTTCACTAGCATGTCAGGATGTTTTTGACACTAGAAATTAATAATTAGTGAAAACCTTAGACCAAGCCATCTCTCAAGAACAGGGATGCAATTCTTGCATTATATTCTAAGATGCTTCTAAGCAATTAACGACAAATTTAACTCCGGCCAAAAGAGATAGTTTAGCATGGCACGTAACCATACCGCACAGCCCTTAAAGCTTTTGTTATCTATAATTTAAACCAATCCTAGAATACTTGTGAAAGAGATCCACGCAAGCTACACTCATAGACGTTTACGCAAAACCCTCCCACTATTCACATGATTTAAATTGTTTGTCTAGAAATCCCAACAACCGTACCCATGCACCTCTAGGAACTAGCAAGCTACACTCGTAGATGTTTACTAGAACGAGAGATACACTTACAGCCTAGGACCGCTTTGTGGAGGTCTATTGATTTTAATTAAAAAATCTGCTTTGTATTTTTCTTTTAAAAGGTTTCTTGGTCATTATATTTCCCAAATTTTTGCATGTAATAATACAAGCCCAAAAATTCCCAAAATATAATCCAACAAGAAATTAATCACATAAGCATGCTTGGAAAGTTGTAAATAATAAAAGCGATAAATCATGCTTTTCCTATTATCTACTCATGCTTAATTGCGCACATAAATAAATCACATATCATACGAGGACAATTAAGACAAACAAAAAATTTCTCGTGGTCCCAAAAATAGAAAAAATAAATTCTATCTATTACAATTTGAATTTGAATTTTACTTGGATAATTCCAAATGTTTTTCAAATCTTCCAAATCTTCAAGGGCCTCCAAAAATAGATCCACCAAATCTTTTTGGGGTTTAGGCCTTTGTGATCTGATGATTTGTCCTAACCCTAATGCAAACCCTAGGGTTTACACAGGATTGCACAAACCACTAAAACACGAGCCACCGCGACGGGACAGCATCAGCCGACGACGACCACCACCGCCCGCCACAGCCAGACCCGGCCGCCACGCGCGCTCGCCCAACAGGCTCGTGAGCGCACGCCACGCCCCGGCTGCGCGCCGCCTGCCACCGTCCGCCGTCGTCCTCGCCGGCCCTCCATCGGCTCCGTCTTCGTTCTTCGTCCTCGACCCGTCCAATTACAGATTTTGAAAAATAAAAATACAGAATCTATTCTATTACAATTTTTCAAAATCTACACTAATCACGGATTTTCTCGTGATTTTACAAAATTAATTCAGCCCTACATGGATAAACCACCGCGGGCTGGATTACACGGGTTGCCACGAGGAACAAAAACCAACATCCACAAAATAATAAATTCATACAAGCATATCGAATTTAATTATGAACAATAGAGCCATAAATTAGAAACCTGACTCTGATACCAATTGTAGGGTTTTCCCGTGAACCGAATCACCAAAACCAAACTGAACCGGATCGATTTATGAATATTGTGCATAATTAAAATCATAATAAATCCTAGAATTTAATAACCAGAATTGTGGATTGAGGAATTTACCGTAATTCCATCAAGTCTGAACCGATCTTTTGCGTTTGAATTTCCAACTTGAATTCAACCACGCAATTCGATTTTATCTGCGGAATAAGAAATTAGATCTCTGATTCTTAGAATAAAATCAAAAACAAAGAAATCAAGAGAAAAAGAATATGTTCTCCAGATTAGATCTTTAGA
Source organism: Plectranthus barbatus (assembly GCA_026898455.1). Lineage (NCBI taxonomy): Eukaryota > Viridiplantae > Streptophyta > Magnoliopsida > Lamiales > Lamiaceae > Plectranthus > Plectranthus barbatus. The sequence goes on from JAPKLW010000319.1 coordinate 616,022, forward strand.
TCTGTATCCCGGTGCTGATCAGATCTACTACTGGTGAGGACTCCGTAGATCTGTGGCTTGAGCAGGACCAAAATCGAAATTCTCCTCCTTCTCCTCTTGGGATCAGCGCCTCCTCTCTCTCTGCCCTAGGGTTTTGACTGATTTGAATAATCACAAAAGGTTACCGGACATCCATTAATTAATCGGAGCCTCTGACAAGCTCTAACTACAATTAATTAATATCTTATTATTCCTGAGTAGTACCACTCAAACCTTATCACTCGTGCCTGAACTTAATCAGCCTGCAGGACTTTGACACGATGAATCTTATTGAGCTCCTCAGGGAATGCCCCCATCCTATTACTCGGATATGGTTACCTAAATCCAGTCTCAGGCGGTACTACACGAACTGTTGTTACCCAAGATGCGGATATACGAGCACGTTACTTAGGCTCTCCACCATGGCAAGTCAAAGCAACAGTCAACCCGTGCAAACCCCTGAACCTTCGTTAGGGTTTGGACTCAATCAATATAACGAGATCTTGTATTCGCTGATGTCAGACAGACGAATACATCTCACTGCGGTCCATCAATACGCCACCTCTGCGTACCAGCATGTCAAGTAGCCAAGATAAACTACTTATTCCGACAATGCCGCAGCCATCCGGACAGACATATCCTCATACGCTGTCTCGGCTGTGATCAAGTTTATGTCTCACTTGGTCGAGTGATCATACTGTCTTCTGCGATCTACAACACGCCGTATGATCGTCCCTATCGGTGAGACAAGAGGAAACCATTGTTCATACATGCAAGATTGTTAACAGATAGGAGAAATAAACCGTTGTATACTCATTATAATAAATGCTTTCAGTATTCAAAACCCATCAGCTAGAGCTTGGGATTTTATGGTTGTTCGTGGCTTGAATCCGAGTCTGTAGCCACCAATCTCCGTAGCCCATTTTAATAATCTTCCGGACATATTTGGTTCAGAAAACACTGTCTTGAGGGGGTAGGAGGTTACCACATCTATCGGGTGGCTACCACCAGTGCTAGTGCAAGCTTTTCCAGTGTTGTGTATCTTTTTTCAGAGTCAGGAGAGGCTTGCTCGCGTAGTGAACTGAATGTTGTTTTCCTGAGGATTCTGACCAACACTGCCCTAAGTGCTTACTCTGATATGGACAAGTACAATAGCAATGGCTCTCCTCGCTCTTGATTTGATAGGAGTGAAGGTCTTGCCAAATATTCTTTAAGTTGCTCTAGAGCCCTTACTCATTCGTCTATCCATTCGAACTGCTTTCCTTTCTGCAAGACCTGAAAAATCCATAAGTTCAATCGAAGTACCTTGAAATAAACCTGCTGAGTGCCGCGAGTCTCCCAATTAGTTTCTGGACTTCCTTCGGGCTCCTTGGATGAGCTATTTCTCAGACTGCCTTTACTTGTGTGGGATCTGCTTCTATCCCCCGGTTGGTGATGATATGTCCGACGAATTTTCCCAACGCAACTCCGAAGGTGCATTTCACTGGGCTGAGTTTCATGTGGTACCTGTTCAGGGTCTTAAACGCTTCCTTCAGGTGTCGCACGTGTTCCGTGGCTTTGGTTGATATGACCAGCATGTTGTTATTGTAGACATCCATGGTCTTTCCTATGAGTGGCTTGAACCTCTTGTTGACAAGTCGTTGGTAGGTTGATCCCACATTATTCAACCCAAAGGGCATCACCTTGTAGCAGTATATCCCCTTTCTCGTCATGAACGTCATTTTCTCCTGATATTCGGGGTGCATCTGTATCTGGTTGTACCTCGAGAATACGTCTATGAAACTTAGTAGCTCGTGCCCGGCAGTTGTGTTGACTATGTAGTCGATATGTGGAAGCGCGTACGGGTCCTTTGGACACGCCTTGTTGAGGTCGGTATAGTCCATGCAAACTCTATTCTTTTTGTTCTTCTATTTTACAGTCACGATGTTTGCGAGCCAGGTCGGTTACTTCACTTCTCTTACCGAGCTGATCTCGAGCAGCTTCTGGATTTTTTCATTGATCGCCTCGTTTTTCTCTACGGCGAACTTCCTTCTACGCTGCTGCATAGGCTTCTTGTTTGGGTTAACCTGTAGTTGATCTGTCATAACTTCTGGGTTGATTTCGACCATGTCTTTGTGTGACCAAGCGAACACTTCTTGCTCCTTGGCTAATAACTCCACGAGTTGTGCGCGGACCTTTGGGTCTAGTCCGCTTCCAATATTAGTTTTCTTGCTCGGTTTAGCGTGATCAAGCACTACTTTCTCGGTTTCGTCGAACTCCCCCGGAGGTGGTAGTGCCAGATTGTTAGGGAATTGTTGCTGCGAGAACACAACCTTAAAGCTCGCGTAGTAGCATTCTTTGGTCGCGCTATTCTCCTATCTAATTGTGAAGACTCCTTTTGATGTAGGAAACTTGATGACCTGGTGGTTAGTGGACGACACGGCCTTTAACTGATGGAGCCAGGGTCTTCCTAGCAATGCGTTGTATGTGCTTGGTGCATCTATCACCATAAATGATACGTTGTGGTGGGTTCCTCCGCAGTAGGTGGGCAAGACCACCGTCCCAATTGTCATTTGAACCCCTCCATTAAAGCTGATCAAAGGCATCTGGCTTCTCACAATTTTCTCCTCGGGGAGTTTTATTTTTTTAGAGCATGTAGGAATAGGATGTTCGTCGAACTCCCATTTTCAACCAGTATTCTCATCATGAGGTAGTTCGAGATCAACAGCGAGATCACTAACGTGTCGTCTTGCGGGTGGTCGAGTCTTGACACCTCATTATCTTTAAATCAGATTGGGATGTGCTCTGGATTTTTCCTTGGTGCCACGGCCTCTTTGCAGGTAAGTTGTTGTGCTTTCTTTGTGGCCAAATGAGTGATGACGCTGATCTCCGAACCTCCAGTGATACAGTTGATAGTTCGGACAGCCACTGGCAATTTTGGAGTAGCTTTCGCACCTTTTCTTTGCTCTTTGGGTTACTTTTCGGGGTTCCATGTTCTTTTGCCTCTGTCGAACAGGTACTCAGTCAGTAGGCATTTCTTGAGCAATTCGATTACTTCCAATCGTAGCGCTCAGTAGTCCGTTGTGGTGTGTTTGTGGTCATTGTGGAACTCGCGGAACTTCTAGATATTGTGCATGGAAGAATTGGTCTTCATCTTCTGCGACCAATTCACTTTCTTGGGCATCCGGCGGAGTACGTTCTGAACCAAATCCACTGGTTTGATCGACAGAGTGTAATCGGGCACACACGGCCCTAGGTTGTTAATCTGAGGTGGCATGTTGTACGGGTGAGATCTTGGAGGATGCCTATCACACGGTTCGCACTGGTGGTCCTCTCGATTGCGGGCCTTCCACTGTTCATTTGCGCCTTTCTGTAGGGTTCATCTTCTTCCCACTTGATGAGTGCCCAGGCCCTGTTGAGCGCATCGTCCATGGTCTAGCACAGGTAGATGGAGAGTTCGCGGTAGAGATCCGAGTCTACGTCCAACCCCTTTGTGAACGCTCGCACTGCAGTGTTGTTTGGACAGTTTGGTACAGCCACTAGCTCCTTATTGAATCTCGATAGGTGGACCTTAGTGGTTCGCTCGGCCTCTGGGTCATTGCGTACAGATCGTTGGGGTGCTTGTCGAGCCTCCGACTACTCAAGTACTGTCATAAGAACAACTGGTGTAGTTCGGCAAATGTTGAGATGGAATTTCTGAGCTGGTTGATAAACTACTGGAAGCGGGGCCAATGAGGTTGGAGCCGAAGCTTTTGCACATACATGCCTCTCGCTAAGTGCTTTGGATCACCAGGGTGAACATCTTCTGCTTGTACACCGCCACATGATTCTCCAAATTGCTGGTCCCATCATACAGAACAAAGCTCGGCGGGGTGAACCGAGCAAGTAGTTCGGCATCTGCTATCTCCTGGGAGAACGGGGATTCCACATAGATCTCCTTTGGTATTGTCCTTTCTGATGGCGGAAGTCCTGGGTGTAGGGTTTTAACGTTAACCGAATCACCAAAACCAAACTGAACCGGATCAATCTATGGATATTGCTCACAATTAAATTACTAAAAACCCTAGCATGCTCCTATGAATTTAATACAAGATTGTGGATTGAGAGATTACCGTAATTCCGTAGTGTCTGTACCAATATTTTGCGTTTGAATTCCAAGAACCAATTCAACCACGCAATTCGATTTAATCTGCGGAAACAGAAATTAGAACCCTAATTTCTTGATTAAATTCGAAAAACAAAAAGAGAAGAGAAGAGAAATCTGTTCTCCAGATCAGATCTTCAGATCTATATCCCGGTGCTGGTAAGATCTACTACTGGTGAGGACTCCGTAGATCTGTGGCTTGAGCAGGACCAGAATCGAAATTCTCCTCCTTCTCCCTTCAAAAACGGTGCCCACTCTCTCTCTTAGGTTTAAGGTTTTTCAACTCAGTTACAACTTATGAGAGAGAGCTGTCTATTTATAGACCTAGGGTTGGAAACCCTAACGGGCCATTTTGGGCTCAATTCAGCACACTTGTTGGGCCAGACCTGGGACCTAATGCAAATAATAAAGTGGGCCTATAAATTAATTAATTCCCATGTCCACAACCCAGGACACAATTAATTAATTAATATTAATTCTTTTTCACCACAGAATTAATACTGACCTACCCCTTTATTACCACGTTATGAGAACGGGTTGCATTAATTGAGAATCCCCATATTTAAGGTTACCAGACATCCATTAATTAATCGGAGCCTCTGACAAGCTCTAACTACAATTAATTAATATCTTATAATTCCTGAGTAGTACCACTCAAACCTTATCTCTCGTGCCTGAACTTAATCAGCCTGCAGGACTTTGGCACGATGAATGTTATTGAGCTCCTTAGGGAATGTCCCCATCCTATTACTCGGATATGGTTACCTAAGTTCAGTCTCAGGCGGTACTACACGAACTGTTGTTACCCAAGATGCGGCTATACGAGCGCGCTGTGTTGGCTCTCCACCATGGCAAGTCAAAGCAACAGTCAACCCGTGCAAACCCCTGAACCTTCGTTAGGGTTTGGACTCAATCAATATAACGAGATCTTTTATTCGCTGATGTCAGACAGACGAATATATCTCACTGCGGTCCATCAATACGCCACCTCTGCGTATCAGCATGTCAAGTAACCAAGACAAACTACTTATTCCGACAATGCTGTAGCCATCCGGACAGACGTATCCTCATACGCTGTCTCGGCTGTGATCAAGGTTTATGTCTCACTAGGTCAAGTGATCATACTGTCTTTTGCGATCTACAACACGCCGTATGATCGTCCCTATCGGTGAGACAAGAGGATACCATTGTTCATACATGTACGATTGTTAACAGATAGGAGAAATAAACCGTTGTATACACATTGTAATAAATGCTTTCAGTATACAAAACCCATCACTGGGATCCTTGTGGTGAGCAACTCACAATAGCTCAAACTCTGCTTGAATCGTTGTTCTATTTGTGTGAGTGCAGGGGTGCTGATCTGATCCAATGTGGTCGCCCGATCCCTCTATATCTAGGGATCTCCGTTAGGAGTTCGCGGTGTTACTCGGTCATTGCAAGTCCCATCGGTTTGGTTGAAATCCGCTTGTAGGTTTCGAGTTGTACTCCGACGCTTCCTGTTGGTACTTCCCGGCTCTTCGACAAACGTAAGTAGGTTGATCGAGGAGTTCGTACAGGATGGCGCTTCTAGCAGTATGCACCTGGCTAACCAGTCTAGCTATGTGTGGATCCTCCATACTGGATGGTGGGGGCAGGGGGGAACGCAAACTCGTTGAGAGGCGTAGCATTGAAGGCTCGAAAGAGTTTGTCCACCGTCCTGTCGGGGTTTGGTGTCTGTGGAGCTCCACGTCCACCTGCCGACTGATGTCCTTATCCAGCTCCTTAGGGGGTTCTTCGTCCTGTGCTTAGATGAGTTCCCTGACTGATAACTGGCGGCGGAACAGTCCTTCCAGTGTTGATTTCAATCACGTTGGTGGTATTTTTGTCGTCATCCATTTCCTGTAGAAGAGGTTAGTGTGATATTGTTCCTAGGGCCCCACGGTGGGCGCCAAATTATTGAGGTTCATTTAGTACGGATACGAGGCCCCGGGAACTTTTGGATACAAACAATACCAGAAATGGCAAAATAACACTTGAAATAAGAAATCAATAAAGATATGGCAAATTGATCAACACTATTTAATGGAAGTATCAAAAAATGACCAGTAAACCAGTCCGACAGTATCAAGCCCGATGCGCAGTGCGAGTACAGTTTACAATAAGGTTCAAAGAGAAAAAATGGTAGCAATAGATCTTGATATCTAGGGTTAAGTGTCGAAAATTGGCTTACAAAGGGTTATATATAGGGGTTAGGATTTGTTAGGGTTTCCGGGACTCTCGCTTGGCTGGTTAGGTGGCGAACTCCGGATTTATCGGAACTGCCGCACTGCACGTCTCCAACCGCTTCCGAAGATCTCGTTGCTTGACGGTTCTCCCGACCGTTGGGAGGTTGCTTTTTACCCGTTGGATGCCCTACTTCGACTCATTGTACTGCTCTGTATCTTGGTCGGACTGCTTTTGTCGAACTGCTTGCTACGAGCTGCTTTCAGTCGGACTGCTTCTTTTTTTAAATTACTTTTTCTCGGGCTACTTCCTTTTGGGCCGATCTGCTACTCAGAAGATTGCTAAGGCGATAATAGGTCACACTTTGGACCTCTAGATGGCCCGATTATTATCATACCCCAACAAACATCAAGACTTATAATATCAAAATAATATATAGAGAGTAATCCCAAAAATAATTGAGAATTCCCCAATTCATCATTACTATTGAGAAAAAAATAAAGAAAAATGAATGTGACGTGCAAAAACGCAGACAATGTCTGAGAAATCAATACTAAGACTTTAAATGTTTTGTTTCCATAGAATATAAAAAAAAAAAGGAATTTTATATAGTCAATGTTCATAATTATTGAAAATCTAGAGTGCAATAAAAAAAATATATCATCACTACCACACGAGATTGATGTCTAATACTTTTTCGCATTAAATTTTTCTTATTAACAATAACATCTTATTAATAAAAACCACCACTACAACGGACAACGGTAGTCTAATGACATTCTATCCTCTGAAAAATGAGAATTCGAGTTCCACTCAAGAATATGTAAAGAAATCATTAAATCGAAGAGAAAAAAGAATTCAACTATCTATTTATTCATTAGCCCAATAATCATTGTACAACTCATTTTCATCTTTTTATTTATAAAATATTGGTGAAATATATTTGACTGAAATTAAAGTA
>JAPKLW010000320.1:0-12798 GCA_026898455.1 Plectranthus barbatus
TGGATTTCTTGTGAATTTAGGCCTAAAACCCTACAAAAACACCAAAACGCGCATAATATCACCTAATATAGACTCATGCACATAATATATATATAGACTCAATAAAACTACATAAAATAGTAGAAAATAATATAGATAAGTGAGTAAAATAATGAGCTTATCAAACCCCCCAAACTTGAACGTTTGATTGTCCTCAATCAATAGGCAAGAAAGAAATCAAAAGATCATGCGATTAAAGTGCAATGACTCACAAGATTCATCACAGTCAAGGGTCAAAAATCCACTACACAAGCAATTTGAAAGAGACAGAAAATTCATCAACAGTGGAAGAACTCACAGGAAGTGTATCGCTCAACTCTCAAGTGTTTAAGGTATAGATGAAAGCACTCAACAACATGTATGAAGAAATTTCTACCATAGGCTTGCAAATTTTCTAATATCTCCACTGCTAGAATGTGTACACAAGTCTAGAATCAAAAAGGACTTTCATAAGGTTGTAATGTAGGCTTTTTGTGAAAGGTAGGGAAATATGGCCAAGTGACTAAAATCAATCAAGTTGTACTTGCTCAATCAATCCAAACCACCATCTAAGTTCATTCACCCTTTTCCTCAAATATATCAACAAATACACAACCTCCTTTTTTTCTAGCTCATTTTGAATCTCTTATGCTCATAAAATTTTTTTTTCCTTTTCTTTTCAGAGAGCTTATGAGAATTCTAATTATTTCTTTGAGCTTCTTTTTCACACATCTTTTCACCACTAATTTAGATTTTCTTATCTCCATATCACAATCATTCCACCCACATACCACAACTCAAGACATGAGCGAAACCAATACTTCTTCTTAATCTCATAGACAAGGAAAGAAAAATTTTGTATAGGCTCAAAAGTGGCTAACTAGGGAAAATTTAATGTGAAGGGACAGTGTTTAGGGAATTGGGCTATCAAAGATGGCCTAAGATCATTTCCTAAACTTGTGCACACTATGCAGTCTCAACACAGAAAATAGGCAAGTTCTAGAGAAATAAAAACATACATGTGAATCTCACATCAAACGAATAAAGGCTCAAAATTCTCACACAAGGGTTCAAAAATTTTCTTCCGCAGTCAATTTCAAATCAGCTCAATCAGCATGCAAGCACAAGTGTCAAATCAATCCTATCATGCGGTATTCTACATTCATAGGAATCTAACCACAATCACAATCAATTCAAACTCAACCTTCAACCGATTCAACTCTCACAATCTCATTCGGGTTATTTCAAAACTCAAAAATTTTCCCCACAAAATAGAATAAACTTAAAAATTAAGGCAAAATTTAAATACGGAAAGCAGAATAAATAAAAGATAAAATGTTCCATCTCTTGTCCACATCCCCCCAAACTTATTTCCAACTCGAAGAGTGGAATAAGTTTGAAAATCAGACAAAAGAGGGAACGATACCTGATAGTTGATCTCAGACATCAACTTTTTATCCCCCGGAGTCTTCGAACCTTGCTCGGCGTGAAATAGTGGCTGTTGGCACTTCGCGTCGATTGACTTGAAGCCTTCTTGTCGATCCCTTCGCAGATCGAAGTGTATCACGCCGACGTCGAGCCGATCTCCAAATTTTTTTTTTTTCAATACTGCAAACAACTGTTAGCAAAGAAATAAAAGCAGAAATTCGAAATAAAAATAAATAATAAAACAAACAAAAATTGAAAAGAAAATACGGAAAATGTTGGGTTACCTCCCAACAAGTGCTTGATTTAACGTCGCAGCTCGACGATACCTCAAATCACTGCCAAGGAGGTCGGTTCCAGACTCGCCGACCTTTGGCATCCACCATGTAGACTTTCCGGTCTTTGATAATGGTGGTTGGCTCAGAAAAAGGTGGCGCAGTTGACACTGCTACCCTATCGTTTCCTCGCTCCCACTCAATGGCAGCTGCTTCATCTTCTTCAGGCTCATCCTCTTCTTCAGTAGTGGAGATTCGATTGCACTCCGCCTTCTTCTTGTTCTTGTCGATCACAAAGGTGATCCTCTCGTCATTTGCTCGGAGTGTGATCTTGCCGCCTCGACAGTCAATGAGAGCAGCGCTAGTGTCGAGAAACTCACGCCCCAAGATCATGGGCATATTCTCGTCCTCCTTCATCTCGTGCACAACAAAATCTGCAGGAAAAATGAGATGGCCCACGCGAATGAGCACATCCTCTAGTATACCTTTTGGGCGGGACACAGACCGGTCCGCCATCTGCAGGGTGATTGTCGTGGGCCTCATCTCTCCGATGTTGAGACGCTTGTAGATGGAGTACGGCATCAGGTTGATACTGGCCCCAGTATCACATAGTACTCTCTCGAATGTGCGTCCCCCAATCTCAATCGGAATAGAGAAGCATCCAGGATCGCTTCTCTTGATGGGCACCTGCTTTTGAAGTAGCAGGCTGCACTGCTCGTGGATCTTCACCGTCTCGTTCTCCACGAACTGCTTCTTTCCACTCATCAGTTTCCGAAGGTATTTCATGTACCCTGGGATTTCCTTCAGTGCTTCGATCAGCGGAATGTTGATGCTGACCTTCTTTAGATTCTCCACAAATCTGGAGAATTTCTCGTCCTCTTTCTGCTTTGCAAACCGCTGTGGGAAAGGCAAAGGAGGGAATTGATCTTCAGACTGCTTCGACTTCGTTCCTGGTACAGACTTCAGCGTCGATCGAGGTAGGTTAGCATCGATCGACGGGCCTCTGCCTTTTGCGTCGATCGACGAGGCAGGTCCGTCGATCGACGTGGAATCGTCTCCCGCACAGTTTTGCTCCTTTTCGCCTCCAAAATCGTCCGTAGCCATCTCGGGACCCTTGTAGCTCGTCCCAGACCTCAGAGTAATGGCTTTTACTGGCTTTTCCTTTGCGGGGTTCACCTCTGTCATACTTGGCAACTGTCCAGGCTTGTGTTGATTGCCGAGTGTGGTGGAGATCTGGCTCAATTGCGTATCCATCATCTGAAGGTGTTTCGTCATCAGCTGCATATGATTTGCCATTCCCTTCACCTCGGTTTCTACTTTCCCAAACCGGTTATCCGAGCTCTTGATGAATTTCTCGAGCGTCTCCTCTAGCACGGATTTCTTTCTTTCAATGATCTCTCCTCCAGTACCTGCATCAAAACCAGGCGGAGGGTGTTCTGCAGCAGAAGGGTTAGCATAAGAAAAACCAGGGTGAGATCGCCCATGGTTGTACTGATACCCTTGATTGCCTCGGTAGTTATTGTGATAACCACCGCCAATGTAGTTCACCTCCGTACCGGCAGTTCCAGACAAACTGCTTGCACCCCTATTGATGTAATCAGCCTCAACGGGTACAATGGCCATGCTTGGCTCTACAACAGTTGTAGCTTGCGTTGTGCCCAATTTTTCAATCTCCTCCCGGAGCTTTTTCACCTCAGCGATCACATCGATTTCTGGCTTTGTCTCGACTGCTTTGACTGGTAGCTGCCTATCAGTTGGCCATTGGTGGCTATTCAGCGCCATATCAGCCAGCAACCTCATACTCTCTGCACCGCTCTTCTTCATCAGTATTCCTCCGGCAGATGCATCAACCAGCTCCTTCATGTGAAGGTTCAGTCCCTCATAAAAATGACACACTTGCATCTCCAGATCGATGCCATGCCCAGGACAAAGTCGTAGGAGCTCTTTGTATCTCTTCCAGGCCTCGTAAAGTGACTCGTCATACATCTGCTTGAAAGTGGTGATGGCAGCTTTCCTCTTCAGCAGCAGGCTCGGTGGGAAGTAGTTGGTAAGGAACTCTGCTCGAAGCTCCTCCCATGTCCCGATTTGGCTTTTATCCAGTCCAGCAAACCAAGACCGTGCCTCGTCTCTGAGTGAGAACGAGAACAATCTCATCCTGATCACATCTTGGGTTACTCCATTCTGCTTCACAGTGTTACACACCTCAATGAATTGGTTGAGTTGGGTATATGGGTCTTCTACAGCTCTTCCCCCAAACTGGTTTTGCTGCACCATCTGAATAAGGCTTGTGCGCAGCTCGAAGTTGTTAGCATCAATGCCAATTCTGAATCTGGCCTCTGCTTGCTGTGGAAGAAATCGATCCAAGATGGATCTTTGCGGAACCACAATCTGCCTATTGTTCAGCTCTGCCAGTCTTGCAGCTTGCTCCGCCTGAGCAGCCTGGGCTGCTTGAAGTTGTACTCTCAACTGCTGCACTTCATTCACAAATTGCCTCTGCTCCTCTGGAGTCATATTTTGCAGAGGTGCTTCAGGATTCTCAGCCATCTCTCGTTGTTTTTCTTTTCCTTTCTTTTTGATTTTCCTGCAGGTTGCTTCGATTTTAGGGACAAAGGCTTCGAGTGTTTTTCCTTTGGCTCGCGTGTTCATGCACCTGCGCAGGAAAAAGGGTAAAAAATCAGTTCAGCATCGATCGACGTAAGGTGTCCGTCGATCAATGCAAAAAGATGATCGACGTCGATCGACGCTAAGGGGCGTCGATCGACGTGGAATTCTGAAACAAAAACTCACACACGCACACGTACAGAAAAATAAAAGTCAATCCAGCAAATCCTAGAACGAACTAGTAACAAGATAAAATCTAGCAACTCCCCTGCAACGGCGCCAATTTGATCACTGCTATTTCTAACAGATTAATTATAATAACAGCGGCAAATAAATTTGTAAACCCTAAGGTTATCGATCCAGGGGAATTGTATGGGGAAATTATCCTATGTACTAGCTATGATTCTAAAATTCATTGTTTGAGGAATTCAAAATCAGGGTTTTAACTTCGAAAATAAAGATAACGATACTTGAAAATTAAAGGAGTTTTGGAAAGCGAATTAAAGAACACAGATTCTAGGGAAGAACTCTTATTATGGATAACATGTAGGAATCAATTAATTTAACAGGTGGAATACTGCAATGATGTTATATCTCCTTGTTTGGCAAATATAACCTAGATTACTAATTAGTGACTCATCTCCGCTCGGTCTCAAAGTACACCAAACTAGTCAATCCGATAAGCAAATCAGTTCAATTCCTACATCTAGTACATCTGTTTGGATAGTGTAGATCGTATCATGTATTCCTATTCCCATTATTAATATTCACCTCTCGGTCCTTCTATCAATAGCTAGACATCTAAATTAATCGTCACCTCTCGGTCCTTGAATTAATCTAGAATTATAGAATAAACACAGGAATCATGAACCTAATTAATTAATCCTAACATGCATCCATAATAATATTCAAACCCTAGAACCCGCTAGGGTTTCTAGCCACTCATCGTAGATAGAAATCCAAAAGAAAACATATTAAATTGCGTAAACATAAAAGAACTTACAAGAAAAATAAAGGGTTTCGTGTTCCCCAAGTCTACAAACTCTAAAAACTCTAGAATATGATTGTATGCAATCGGGAATTATGAAAAATCGAATTTACATAAGTATTTATAGTGGTGGATGTGTATCCTATCAAATCTAGGGCTAAAGATATGAATAAATCCGAATTTAATCAGATTTTCGCTCCAGCAGAGAACCTCGCGTCGACCGAGGCAGATCCCCGTCGATCGACGAGCCTCCTTGGTCTTCGTCGATCGATGCCAGTTGGCATCTGTCGACGCAGCTTTTCGCCCTCCTGCGCGGTCTCACGGTTTTGGCCATAACTTTCTATCCCGAACTCCGATTGACCCGATTCCAGTTGCGTTGGAGAGCTAACTCAAAGCATCATCCATTTCCATATGCCAATAGCTCGAATTCCTCTTATGGACGAAATCGTCACTGCTACTCTTACACGTCACTGCTTCCGGAATGGATTTCTTGTGAATTTAGGCCTAAAACCCTACAAAAACACCAAAATGCGCATAATACCACCTAATATAGACTCATGCACATAATATATATATAGACTCATTAAAACTACATAAAATAGTAGAAAACAATATAGATAAGTGAGTAAAATAATGAGCTTATCAGCCATAGCCAATTTGTTTCCTCTTTGTTAAATGCCACGAAGAATGAGTCCTGTTGGCCACTTTGCCAATCGACCACATATAGGCCTCCCTTGCGGATGCCTATAAGCTTTACTTCACCTGTAACCTTATCAACAATATCACAGCCAGAGTTAATGAAATAAACATTATATCCATTTTCACACAACTGGCTTATGCTCATTAAGTTATGTTTGAGGTTCGAAACAAGAGCAGCATTAACAATTCGAATTCCATCTTGTTCTACACATCCTCTTCCAATGACTCTTCCTCTGCTGTTATCACCAAAAATAACTGAGGATCCATAGACGCTTTGTAAATCTGAGAATAAGTCTGCTCGTCCAGTCATGTGTCCTGAGCAGCCGCTATCAAGAATCCATTCATCTGGAGATCTTGACTCCTTCACTCTTGAATTCTGCTTCTGCAAGACAATTAAGAGAATGATTTAGGTAACCGTTTAGCCTCGGGTCCTGCAGGATTAGCAAGTGTCATTGTTCCTTTTGGAATCCACATTTGAGTGATCTTCAAAATTTTCTTCTTGACATCACTCTTTATACCTTTCTCAACCTTAGAATAAGTAAATCTTGCATACTGAGATTTAGAGTGAGGTGAGGTAGTATGTCGAGCCTTCACTGTCTTTTTGAAAGAATTTGGTTTGGACTCAAGCTTCACATAGGTGGTCCGCCTATGTGATGTGTATGTATTATGTGAAGGCCTTACAGCATTGTAATTAACATGCTTGATTGTATGAAATGAGGATTTTGCTGTCCTGTGTTGAGGTTTCATAGCAGACACTCGAGCATTCTGCTGAGGTATAACGTACCTCTGCTGAGGTTTCCTAGCAGATGTCCTAGCATTCTGCTGAGTTTTCACAGATTCGCTAAATAATGTTTCAGCAGATTTCTTTTCTTTCAGTTTTTCTCCGAGGATGAATTTTCCAGCAGAGATAAACTGAATAGTCTTCTGCTTAGAAGATTCTCCTTTATTATAGCGATCAAAACCAACACCAGCTCTGTCTTTGTGATGCTTTTGTTGATTGATTGCGGCATTCAAAACAGCTTGACTGGTAGTGTAAGTACAAATGCAATTTTCTTTTGGTTTATTTTTCAGCAAAATGTTTTCTTTTTCAAGAATTTTGAAATTTTTAGAAAGTATTGAAAATTCAGCTTTCATTTTAGTAAGTTCCTCACTTGCAGACCTTAGTCTTACGACTTCCTCGGTCAAATTTGAAACTTCCAACTTTAGTGAGGTGTTTTCACCTATAATGATATTTTTTATTTCATACATCTTAGAGAATTCTTCATTTAGCTTCGTGAGATAGTCTTCCTCAGTATCTAAAATGAAATCATCACAATCATCAAAGGTTGTAAATCTAGGTATGTTTACTGAAATTACCTCGTTGTTCTCGGCTGCTAGAGCCGTTTCAGCATTCTGATCAGCATCTGCATCAGCAAATTGATCTTCCACGATGTCTGCCATCAGGACTAGCATGGCTTCTTCATCCTCTTCTTCTGAAGATAGATAGTATTCTTCATCGTTTTCTGGAATATCCTAAGTTTCTGTCCTGGTTAAGAGCGCTTTCTTGACTGCATTGCCTGCACGTCTTTCAAATCTCTGCTTCAGACGCTCCCTTTCTTCTTTGCTGACTATCGGACAATCATGTTTCAAGTGGTCAGGGGATCCACACTCAAAACAAGTCCTAGGCTTTCGTTCTGCTGAGCGGGAATGAGATGGTGACGGTTGTGCTTCCTTTGTCTCCTTCTCAGCTTTAGCCTCCATCAACATTTTTTGAAGCTTTTTCATCTGTTCTTCTAATTCACTGATCTTGAGATCAGCAGGATGGGATCTTGAGGTTGTAGTAACCTCTTTTGTTTGTGTTACCGGAACAGATCTATCTTGATTGTAATATGGTTTCTTTTGTTTAAGCTTATTAAAATCCTTTTTGACAAAATAAGCTAAATCATCTGAGCTAACAGCGGATTGTACTACTGCAGCTTCATTCTTCTTTGACTGTTGTATTATAAATTCATGAGATTTTAACTGAGCAAATACCTCGGATGTAGACATTTTGTTGAGATCTTTCTCACTTAGACTAGTCATTTTAACAAACCAGTCATCTCTGGGGTATAGTTTAGAGATAATCTTGTGATTCATTTCCCCATTCTCATATTTCTTACCAAGGTTATTCAGCTCTCCAATGATGGTATTAAATCGTTCCTCCATGGCCATTATGGATTCACCTGCATTCATAGAGAAAGATTCATATTTATCAACAGCTACCTGCAGTTTATTGCGTTTCATCTGGTCTGTCTCCTGAGATGATTCGCACACATAGGTCCACATTTCTTTAGCTGTATCGAACTCTAAAGCCTTCTGTGCCATCAGCTTAGGTAGAGAGTCAAGGATTAACTTCTTTGCAACATGCTCCAGTTGAGCTCTTTTCTTGTCTTCACTTGTGTATTCCTCAAACGGTTTTGCAACCATCTGGGGTCTTGGTGGCCTTGGGGGTCTAGGTTGATCTCCTTCATCAGCTCCTTCAGCAGGTTCGGGTACAGGTCCTATAAAAGTGTTAGCTTTCATAATCTTAATGGGACCTCTTTCAAGTACCTCAACCATTTCTGGGTGTATGCTCTGAAGCTGTATTAAGGCCAACTTTTTCCATGTTGTGAAGTTCTCCCTGTTGTACTTTCCAAGAGAGTGATTCAACATCTTGTCTCCTGAGCTAAACAAGTAAAACACAGATAAACAGGTAAAAGTGCAAGGATAATGCGGATCTGGTCTTAAGCGACTCAGAAGCAGTCGGTTTTTCAACCTCCTGCTCTGATACCACTTGTTGGCATAGTTGTCAGAAATTGAGTAAGGCAACTCTCATGGAGAGTTCCCATAACGAAATTCGCAACACGACAGTTGTTACCATACTCAAAATACAACCCTGATTCATGAAGAATCTGATTTCGAGTAACAGGCAAATCACTGGGTGCAATGGTAATATGATGCATTTTGAAACAAGTTGAAAATGCTATGCTAAATGGAGTGGAGAAGATGAAGTTCAAGAAGACAAGGGTGATGTTATTTATAGCAAGATCATGGCTCTATCCATAGTGGGAACACTCTCCCAAACATGTCTTATCAAATGTATTCAGAAATCAGAAGAGCAGAATTCGAGGAGTCTCAACAAAAGGGGAAACGCCACCTGTCTTAATAAGGCTACTTAAGGCAAGTCGACCTATCTGAGTATTCTGGCGTTCTCTTCCACGAATGCTTAAAGAAGACACCAAAGGATATCCCAAATCCCTTGATTAAGACAGAAATCTGCCGTCTTAAATGATAGCACTTGATGACCTTGAGTGGAAAATAGTAGCTCAGATCAGACACAGGAAGGTTGCTACAGACGCTCAACACACTCGAAAGACAGTTTGCTGAGACTATGATGCAAGCATATCAAAAACAGAGTATCAGAAGAGATGTTATTTTTTTCCTTATTTCTTGGATTTCTTGAAGACATCATTACGTATTCTGGAAGATGATCATATCTGCTGAGGAATATTCATCTTAGCTCTCTGCTAATATTAAAAATACCGAGCAGAAATTGGTTGCAAATTCTGTTAACAAATGACAGACAACAAAATATAGTTGTGCAGTTTTCATATATCTTTTCATTCATCAAGAAGATGTCATTACAAGAAAAGAGGAGGATTACAAACAACAACAAGATCGTTATTCTAGAAGGAAGAAGGCCTAAACGGGAAGAAGTCCGTATTTACAAGATTCGTTGGTCCTTCTGCTATATGAGGAAAACTCTGCTCCAACAGCCAACTGAATTGCATTCCATTCAGCAGAGGCACTGCTGGATAATATTCGACACAGTCTCGAACGCCGTTGTAGATATACTTCGCCCAGTCCACCTCGGCTCCATCGTCAATGGACATCATGATTTGCCACGTTTCTTTTGAGAAGAAAGTGTCATCACAGTCCTCTCCCATCAACATATTATTAGCAATACGAAAGAGCACCCAATAAGGAGTGCGCAGATCGTATGCTGAGACAGACAAAGAAAATTCAGACGAAGGCGTTCGTCTCCATCTCTGCCACGAGGACCATTCAGGGGCAATGTCCGTCACACGGTAGTCGAATACAGACCCAGGACCTCTGGGAAGGCCGAATCGACGAGAAAAGACGTCCGGTGACCAATAGATGAGTTTGCCGCGGAAGGAACCGTAAATACCATCTCCTTCCACAGAACAGTCTTCGATGAATTCTCGAAGAACATCGCCTTGGAAACATCTGGGAGTAGCAGTAACGAATTGAGTCAATCCACTGCGATTCAACTTCGACATGACAATCTCTGCCACTCTTGGATTATTATCGTACAGAGAGTTCAAACCAGCCTCATGAAGGATCTGGTTTCGGCGCAATTCCAAGGATTGACCAGGAGAATCCATCTTCTCGAAAGTTTTCTGAACAAAACAAAAGGATAATATTCAGAAAAAGAGCTCTTGTGATGGTAAAGATACACACAAGAAGGGCATTTATAGGGGAAGAATCATAGCTCTGTTCGTACAAAATTGATTCGATTCAGAGTTAATGATCATCTGATACACAACGAATAGACAGACGCGTCAGATCGGTCAAAGTAGTTCTTGAACGACGCTTGGAGAGAAGCTTACACTAAAGATCGACGTTCCATCTGCTAAGAGATGAGATCTCTACTAGAGTTCATATCTCTGCTAGAGTTGAAGTCTCTGCTAGAGATAAGACCTCTGCTAATGAGTAAGATCTCTGCTAGAGTTCATATCTCTGCTAAGAGTTGAAGTCTCTGCTAGAGATAAGGCCTCTGCTAATGAGTAATATCTCTGCTAGAAGATGGATAATCTGCTAGACTTGAAGTCTCTGCTAGAGGATGGATACTCTGCTAATTGTTTTCTAGAGCGGTATCTGCTACATTCTTAAGCAGAACATGTATCTGCTACGATCTTAGATGAAGCATACACAGCAGAATTACTACATAATTGATTATCAAGGATATTATCAAGCAGAGGTTTGATATTGAGCACATATATATATGGGTTTGTCTAGATTAAAACATAGACATCTTCTTATATATAGATCATCAAAAATAATTACATAAGCAGAGGATTCAACCACCTCAGAAAGGTGACAAAGGCACAAAAGGATAAAAATCTATTCCTCGAAGATTTGAGGGACCTAGGGTAAGCTCGGGGAATCTATGTTCTAGCAGCCAACTTAACGGCATCCCATAGGGAAGGTGAAGTTGAGGGAACTGTTGAGCACTCTGTCGCACCCTTTGAAAGACGAAAGCAGCCCAGTCAACCTCTGCTCGATCATCAATCGCCATCATAACCTTCTAGACTTCACGAGAGGAGATCATATCATCCGGATTCACTCCCACCACCATTCCACAGATTATCTCGAAAAGGACCTGATAGCGAGCCTGCAGTCCGTATGCTGATGGGGTAGGCGAGAATTCAAGCTCAGCAGATCGCCTCCATTTCATCCATGAAGACCACTCTGGAGAAATTTCAGTGTTGCGATACTCCATCACAGAAATTGGACCCCTCGGTAAGCCAAACTCCGACGCAAAAGTGTCCACGGTCCACCTCACCAACTGATTCCTGAAGACACCTACAATGGAGTCTCCAATGGGTTCACTTTTTCGAACGAAGTTTTGGAGATGTTCTATGTGGAACGAATGAGGCGTCAGAGAAATGAACTTGGCCACACCACTAGCATGAAGACTGGACATAATCCACTCTGCTACGTGATAATCTGTTTCGTACTCTTCATACAAACCAGAATCACAGAGGATTCTGTGACGCGGAACGAAGAGAGTTTGAATTGGCTCCATATTTCTGTATTAGTGAATTCTGTGAGAAGAAGAACAAGAGTTGCAAGAAGTCGTATCAAATGCATCGCCTGCTTATGCTATTTATAGAGAAGCTTTTGGTAACTGCTCACCTCTGAAGTTGAAGGGTCGCTGAGTGGAGTGAAGTAACTCATTAATAAAAAGGTCAAATTGTAGGATTCGAGTCTACGGCCAACAACATGAGTTGTTATTTAATTATCAGGACCGTTCTTAGGGTATCAAAATAAATACAATTAAATAAACCATGCGAATCCTATGCATGCTCCTACAAAATTAATTGCATAGGATGGATTAAAGAAAATACCTTCTTCAATCGTTTGATCCACAGGACAGATCGGAGAATAATAACGATGAAGTTAGATCTGAAGCGGAATGGAACTCCTTCTTTGATTGTGTTCCTACAGATCTGATCTTCTGATCTGTTCCCTTGCTCCTTGGAAATCTGGTGAGGATTATCTACCAAGTTGAATCAGAAAGCCGGAGGATTTGATCAGAAAAATCTCCTTCTGATCGCCCAAATCAGTCGCCCCTCTCTCTCAATATTCTAAGTGAATATTAACTGTATACTGTGGTGGCTACCATCTGATCTGAGAGGGAGAGACTATTTATAGTGTTAGGGTTTTGAGAAACCCTAACCCTAATTGGGCTTGAGCAGTGTGTGGGCCAGACCAGGGATCAAATGCAAATAATAAAGTGGGCCCTCTTTATTAATTAATTCTTCCTTGTTCAACCCAGAACATAATTAATTAATAAAACATTGTTTTAACCTTCACCACGGTAACAATGTTGACTCGCCCCTTTATTACCACGTTATTAGGAACGGGTTGCATTAAACTAACATGATCCACATATTTAAGGTTTTAGACATTCATTAATTAATTTGGTTTATGACAATTAACCACAATTAATTAATATCTTATTTCCTGACTAGTATCACTCACTCCTTT
>JAPKLW010000320.1:15762-30162 GCA_026898455.1 Plectranthus barbatus
AATATTGACTCAGCCCTTCCTGCGCGGTCTCACGATTTTGGCCATAACTTCCTCATCCGAACTCCGATTGACCCGATTCCAGTTGCGTTGGAAAGCTAATTCAAAGCTCTATCCATTACCATGCGCCAATAGCTCAAATTCCTCTTGTGGAAAAACTCTTCACTGCTACTCTTACACGTCACTGCTTTCGGAACGGTTTTCTCGTGAGTTTAGGCTTAAAACCCTGCATAAACATCAAAACACACCTAAAACCACCTAATATTGACATCATGCATAAAATATATTTATAAACTCAATAAAACTACATAAATTAGTATAGAAATAATATAGATAAGTGAGTGAAATAATGAGCTTATCATATGCCTTCACAAGAAGCCCTGACAAATGAAGAGACGAACAACGCAGACAGCGCCCATGAAGAAGTACACGAAGAATAATCACCAGGAGTGGCGAATGTTGCTGAAAGACATCCCACTCCAGCAGAAGACGAGGAAACAGCAAACATTCCAGCCGATATTTCCATGATGAATGATGATGAAGCTTCTGCTGATGAATTGCAACGCCTAGCAGACAAAGCCAAAAACCGAGGAAAAGGGAAGGCTGTTTCAGAAGAGGAACCCATTATCATTTCCCCCTCTGCCTCATAGATAAACCCAGCAGAAGAAGGACTTTCAGATAAAACAGTCTCAAAATTACTAAAGTCCGGAGCCTTCACTGATGCAGAATCAAGTAGAGGAAGAGATAATGAAGAACAGGTCTCTTCATGATTCACCTTCACCTGAAGAAGAAAATGATTCTCTGCTCTCTGATTTTGAATCTTGCATTTCTGATTCTGATGGAGAATCTGAGGCGATTTTTAATGCCAAATGCCTAAGGAAGGTACCATCTGAATCAGATACTCCTCTCCGAGTACCTCTCAATGGCCTGCCTGGACCATGTTATCTCCTACGTAGAATCGGTCAATGGTGTGCACCGGTCTATCCTGAAGAAAAGCCCAACTCAGATCTCACCCCTATGGCTGATGAGATCGAATATTTTGTGCAATCCGAAACAGAAAGAGCTATTGCTGATCTATTCCACACAGAATTGGATGAATCGACACCGGAAGGACGCTTGTTAGCAGAAGAATTCCGACGTTGGAAGAAGTGTGACTATATTATGCATCAACTCTGCTTTGAAGAGAAATATCTGGTTTTTGCTGCTAAAGGCTTGAACTTCTGGAGACGTGAGGAACGATGGTGTTTTGATTGGATTGATCAAGTTCCGGGGATGAAACAGTTCTCAGACAAACAGGTGATGTGCAGACTTCAAGCCATCCGAGAACACCGTTTTCTCTCACAGACTGCGGGACTACCTAAATCCACCTTCGCACCCGATGGATACTCTGATGCCAGAGTTGAACTGTCTAAGCGTCAAGCCAAAGCTTCTGTTGCTTACAAGAAACGCCAGATGGAGTATAAAGTTCAACAGGCAGAGATCAGGACGTCTAGCCACACTCAAGGAAAATCAGGAAGTGACTAAATCTTCCATATCAGGCAAGGCAGGAGTTACGAAGGTGTGCCCTTGACCCCCGGCCAAACCTTACCAGAGAAGTTCAGACTCACGGAGGATAGCTGTCGAATAGCCAGGCCGAAAACTCACTGCCTACTTAACTGGAAAGGCGATTCCTTGTAATCTGTATACTTTTCTAGTGAAATTCTTAGCGATTCGGCTAAGGAGTGGACGTAGATCTATTAGATCGAACCCCTATAAATCTTGTGTCTGCTTACTGTTTTTCCTTGAGTGTGGCTAGACGCCCATTCTAGTCTTAACCTTTTCAGGTGTTCGACTGTTAGATTCTTTTCTAAAAGAAAGGAATCTCAATGATTGAAATATCCTTGAATGCAATCAAGAATATCTTCAATGGAGTGTCAGTACTTCAATGGGCGACACTTCTGGTTGTTGGGAGCTTTTTGATAAACTTTAGCACAGCTCTCAACTGACTACTTTTAAAGTTCACTTTGTCAAAGGAATCTCTAGCTTGAACGTTCGTGAATGAGTAAAGTGAGAAGAGCTCTTGTAAGTCGTAAAAGCAGCTTGAAGTAGTCTCTTTAATCTCATCTTTGAGACTGTCTTTTATAGGTGGAGATTCAAACTTTGAATCTCCTTATCCGTTAGACTCAACGGCTCCTTGATCTGAAAGAGCTTTGTCTGTGGCACTCACTTTTGTTTTTGACTTGTACTTTCCTAGCCACTTCGGGAAAGTCTTATCCTTTTGCGTGAGCTTTCTGTCAAAGTGGCAGTCCGGCTTTGAATTTGGTTCTTATTTTGGTACGCTAGAATCTGCTAAAAGTATATTCCTTG
This sequence comes from Plectranthus barbatus, assembly GCA_026898455.1. Lineage (NCBI taxonomy): Eukaryota > Viridiplantae > Streptophyta > Magnoliopsida > Lamiales > Lamiaceae > Plectranthus > Plectranthus barbatus. The sequence goes on from JAPKLW010000320.1 coordinate 18,106, forward strand.
TGATCCTTTGACTTCCGTTGTTTGCGATTCTTTATCCATTGCTGAAAGATCCGAATGCTAACATATGTAAGATCCGAATGCTAATCATCTTAGCATTCTGTCTAGCGTTCTTTCAGCCATTTGCAAGTGATCCTTTGTTCGCTTGCTTCTCTAGCAGTTTGTGAGTCGAATGCTGATATCATCTGCTTTGTGTCTGCTAGGGATTCTTCTCAGCATACTAGTCTATTACAACTCGATGTACAACTTATACAGGACTTTACAAGTTGTGTTAGACTCTCTAGATTTCAGCAAATGATCGACCAACTAAATAAGGTTTGATCCAACAAAACCTTTTACAAATAAGTCCTAAGGGAGATTTTAGGGATAATTCCCAACATCTAACAATGTTCCAAACAATATCTCAGAGTAAAACTGGCGGAGACTCTAGAGCACTGTCTACACTTGAAAGAACAATGTCTCTCGATCCCATCTCTGTGGCTGCACCTCATCTACCCTTTAAAGTTCTACAACAGGAAACAGATAATCGTTACTTTACTATTTTTTATTTTGTCAAAAAGGGGGAAGAGAGAAGAGATGAAATTATGAAGCTGCAGTTGAAACTGATTGAGAAATGAGAAGAAGAGGCGAAAAGGCGAGAAGAGGAGGCAAAAAGGCAAGAAGTAGAGCAAAAACTGCGGGACGAAGAGATAAAAATGCAACTAGAAGCAATGAAGGCTTCTAGAGAGCAAGAGATGAAAATCTTCATGGAAATGGCTACAAATCATTATGTACAAGCCGGATCTTCCACTTCTGCCGCAACTTCCTCAATGCCAAAGGACAAGGATCAGGACAAGCAAACGGAGTAGTTCTTTTTATCTGATTTTTTATGTGTGTGTGTCTTCTTTTATTACCGCAGTTTTAAAACTTTTCATGTACTTGTAATCGAACATATATATAGTGAAAAGTGAAAAACCGTTGGTTTGAAGACAACTACTCATTTTCTCTTACCTTGATTCTTGACTGGCTGAATTCACATGTTCAAGTGTGATCAGCACCTCGTTTTCTTATCGCTCTAATTTGATTTATTTTAATCGAGAATGTTCTCTCCCATTCAGGGGGAAGATCAATTAGAGTAGGTCAAGAATAGAAGAAGCACAGTTCTGAGTAGTGTTAGATTGACAAAACCTGTAAACTCAGATCAACTGCATCTTCTTGCCGACTTAGAGGTATGGTTTTGACAACATCAAAAATGGGGAAATTGTTAGGTGTTGATGTAGAAATCCCACCTTTAAAATTCATGTTTTGATGTATCAAAATTGTGTACCAAAGTCTAGGCCTTAGAGTTATTACCTCATGTATTCCTTATATAGGATGATTGAGTTGTAATAGTCTAGGAGAAGAAAACTGTCAAAAACTGTGGAACAGTTTTTGAAGTAGAAGTCGTCCTGACGAGAAAAACTGAGCAGAGTAACGAATGCGGAAAACTGAACAGACAGTATTCCAACTAGCAAGGATTGTTATATCAAGAAAAATTGTGGATAAAGTTTCATATAAGAACCTGTTGAGAGGCGCTCACAGTTTCTGATGAGGACAGCTTCACGGCAAAGGAATAAATGAAGAGAAAAGATGTCGATCAGTCATAAAAGAACATTAAAGAAGTCAAAGGAAAACACTCAGTTGTGACTGGCGTACAACGTTGTTCGGCGTCTGACACATCAAGTACAAACTGCCCTGCAAAAAGGATGGCAGTGATTCAGAATAGGCAGAGGAGCAGGTCTACTTTTCAGAGAAGGATGGACTCTTATTGGACATCCTTCAAAATATCTCTACCGGCTATTTTCAAATCTCTAACTTTAAATAGCAGGAGATTCAGAGACAAACATACAACTTCGAACACATTAAAAGCTTGTCGTTACTCTGCCGAACTAAAAACTGAAACATATTGAAAGCTTTCAACCAAATAGCATTACTTCCGTGGTTCATTTATTGAACACGAGGCATTTATTGCTTAAGGAATCTTTTGAGGTTCACCGTGTGACCTAGTGTGCACGAGGATTAAGTCTCCTGACTTAGTCTACCTTCTTGGTGTTCCTACTTTCTAAGTGAGAACACAGTAGCCTTCCTTTCTAAGGAAAAAAGGTTATCACAGGCGACTGCCAACCAGCTTACGTTTTGGGAAGAACTAAACCATCCACCCACAGGAGAAGGAGAAGGGAGGTTTGTCCTCAATCCATTTCCGACGACTTCCAGTTCTGAGGAGACTTCGAGGAGGTAGAACAACTGTCTCGGCAAGTGATCCATTCTGCTGTGGATGGGGGTTTCTTCAGCATTTGGCTATAGATCGTGAAGTTTGTATCTTCATTACTTAGTGAATTACCGGATCAAGTTCCGAAGAGTGGACGTAGGACTTAAGGCTCCGAACCACTATAAATATCCTGTGTCATTTACAGTTTACTTACATACGCACTTTACAGTTTACATTTGTGTTTTGAAACCTTCAATACTTGTCTAAAAAGTGTTGAAGTGTATAATTGTTGACTGCTCATATCTGTAAGTTGAGAACCTAATCTGCTGGCTATTAAAAATTGTCATTTTCAAAATTGTTACATAAAAACTGTGTGAGTCAAAACTGAATTGCCTGCAATTTAAGAGTGCAAATAATTGTCTTATTACTTGCGCTGCACATCATTCGTACTCTGATCTGGGACCAACAACTGGGATGTAATCCCATGATCTGAAAAATATTGCAGGAACTCGTTCCCGAGGTATTCGCTACCGCGGTCAGATCGCAGCGACTTGATAGTTTTCCCGACCTTCTTTTCTACCTCAGCCTTAAACTTTTTGATTTTCTCAAAGCATTCAGACTTGTAGAGAAGCAGGTAAACGTATCCGTATCTCGAGTAATCGTCAATGAAAGTGACGAAATACTCATACCCTCCATGAGCATGTGTAGACATGGTCCCACATAAGTTAGAATGGTTTAATTCCAACACATCCTTTGCTCGAGACTGACTAGCCTTGAAAGGCCTAGAGGACATATTTCCCTCGATGCAGGATTCGCAGACTTGATAAGATACAGACGGACTAAGTCCAATGTACCATCATCTACAAGTCGTTGAATCCGCTTCAAGTTGATGTGATACAGTCTCAAGTGCCAGAGATATGTAAGATCCTCATCAGAAGAAATAAACTTTCTCTTTCTAGGATTATCAATTACAGATGAATTACATGCAAAGTTCAAGGACGGTTTTGATGAAAGTAAGCAACATAAAGAGAGTTGATCTACATTCCAAAATAGATAACATTGTTATTCCCAATGACAGAAATAAATAACTATCATAAATAACAAAAATATCCATGTGAGGCTGATAAATATTTTTCTTGCCGGAAAAACACGGCCCAAAATAAAATTCTCAAAAGTACTTTATTCATCAAAACATAAGGAGAAAGAAAACTTCATGAGACTCCGTCGAAACGTTGTCTTCCATGCAGCTGGTATTTTCTTACTATTACTTATAGCCTTATCGGCACGGTTCCCTGCAAAGTACAACAACATGGTTACCAAGTCAGTCTCTATAGCTCTATAAAGAGCAAAGATAGACTTTAATCATGCTTCAGTTATACATGCAAATGGCATACCTTGTCTAGCTTTGTCGACCTGAAAATCTTTCTTCCAGTGTCCTTTCTTACCGCACTTGAAGCACTTTTTCCTTCATAGTTGCAGCCCTAGGCTTCCTGTTAGCCTCCATGTCCTTTGCAGTTGCCTTTCCAGCTTTCTTCTTAATCCCTCTTTTCCACTTCATACCTTTCGGTATAGCAGAGAGATTACCAGAAGTAGCTAAAGGCAACCTTCTGAGGATTCATGACTGATTCAGCTGCCATCAAGTCATTGAGTAACTCGTTAAGAGTACACTCTTTCTTGTTCATGACAACATTCAGTCTGAAACTCTCAAATGACTTAGGTAGAGTGTTCAGTATGATATTAACTTTGGCCTCAGTGTCGATACCTCCACCGTGCACAGTCAGCTCATCCATGAGGTGAGTCATGGAAACTACGTGTTCTCTCACTGAGCTACCATCAGTCATTTTTCTACTCACGATTTCCCTCATGAGATTAAATCTGACAGCTCAATCACTTTCCCCATAGGTTGCCTCCAGACTAACCATAATGTCATAGGCATCCCTATGGTGCTGATGTTGCTGTTGTAAGACTTTCGACATAGTGGTCATCATGTAGCACTTGACTACATTGTTTGATTTCTCCCACTTGTTTTAATAGTCTACTTCCTCCTGAGAAGACTCAGCAGTGGGCACTATAGGACGAACTACTTGCAGAACGAACATATGTTCTTCTGCAATCAGGATGTATTCAAGATTGCGCTTCCATTCCAGAAAGTTTGGACCAGTTAAAGAATTTTGTGCAAGAATATTGATGACATTAGACATAGACATATCTGAAACAAATAGATAATCTTAATAAGAACATTCGAAAACAAATGCATTGAAAACCTCTTGATAAATCAAATACAAATGTTTTCCACTAATAGCCCAAGAGTTCCCACTACAAGCTACACTCGTAGATGTTTACGATGTCACCCTCAACCAGAATGCGGGTTTTAAGCCATAATCCTTTAATTTCATACCATGTCAGGAATCCTTAGACACATAAACTAATAGTGTAAAACCTTAGACCAAACAATCTCTCAAGAACAGGAAAGCAGCAACTGCATTATATTCTAAGATGCCTCTAAGCACTTAACCACAATTTTAACTCCAGCCAAAAGAGACAGTTTGGCATGGTGCATAGCCATACCGCACGACCCTTAAAGCCTTTGTTATCTAAAATTTAAATCAATCTTAGAATACTTATGAGAAAGAATCACGCAAGCTACACTCGTAGACGTTTACGCAAAACCCTCCCACTATTCACATGATTTAGATTGTTTGTCTAGAAATTCCAACAACTGCAGCCCATGAACCTCCGGGAATTAGCAAGCTACACTCGTAGACGTTTACTAAGACAGGAGATACACTTACAGCCTAGGATCACTTTGTGGAGGTCTATTGATTTTAATTAAAAAATTCGCTTAGTATTTTTTATTCAAAAGGTTTCTTAAATACGCACATAAATAATTTCTTGTCATTATATTTTTCCAAATTTTTGCATGTAATTAAACAAGCCCAATATTTCAAAATATAATCCGACAAGAAATTAATCACATAAGCATGCTGATTACAGCTGTAAATAATAAAGCAGTAAAACATGATTTCCTATTATCTACACATGGTTATAGCGCAATTAATAAATCACATCATACGAGGGCAATTAAGACAAACAAAAATTCCTCGTGGCCCCACAAAATAGGAAAATAAAATAATCCTATCTATTACAAAATTTGAAATTTGAAATTCAAATTTGGATAACTACAAATCTCCTTCAATTTTTCACAAATCTTTCAGGGTCTTGATATCCTCAACCACCAAATCTTTTTGTATTTAGGGTTTTGAGATTTGAAAATTGGTCCCACAATCCAACTGCAAACCCTAGGGTTTACATAGAATTGCACCAGTCGTCTAACCTCGAACCCTACTACCGCAGCAGCAGCTGGCCGACAGCCACCGCTACCGCTGCTATATCACCGCTGCCGCCCAGCCTAGCCGCGCGTCGCGCGCACGCTGCGAGCTGCCTGCTTGCATGGTTGCGTCGCCCGTGGCCGCACGTCGCGGCAGACCGCCTTCCTACCGCCGTGCACTGCTCTGCTGCAGCTACACGTCGCGCGCAGCCACCAGCCGCTGCCGTGCACCACCGTCGTCTGCCGGTCTCCGTCTACGTTCTTTGACCCGTCCAAATTATAGATTTGAAAATAAAATTACAATCGCTATTCTATTACAATTTTCCCTATCAAATCTAATCATGGATTTTCTCGTATTTTACAAAACTGATTTATTCTAAACACGGATAAACTACCACGAATTAAATCGAACGGGTTGCCACGAGGAATAAAAACCAAAACATCCACAACAGTAAATAATTCATTCATGCATAATCGAATTAAATTGCTTATCCAATAGAGCCATGAAAAATAGTCAGGCTCTGATACCAATTATAGGGATTTACTGGCGAACCGAATCACCAAATACAAATAAACCGGACAGTTTCATGGATGTTGAGAGCAATTAAACAATTCAATAATTCCTAGCATGCTCCTATGAATTAAATGCAGTGCATACGAGTATACATTAACTCCGCAGTGTCAGATCTGATCTTTCGCGTTTGAATTCCAAATCTCAATTCAATCACGCGATTCAATTAAATCTGCGAAAATAGAAATTAACAAAACTAACTTCTTGATTTAATTAAATAGAAAAGAGAAGAAAATAAATTTGTTCTCCAGATTAGGCCTTCAGATCTTATCCCAATGGTGTTCAATCCTGCTATTGGTGAGGATTCCACTGGATTGTGATTGTTTAGGCCAGAGTTGAAACATCGTCTCCCAAACACACGGAGTCGCCGCCCCTGTCTCTCTCTCCCTAGGGTTTCGAACTGATTTGAATGTTCTAATGTGGCTTCTAAGTTTCTGAGAGAGAACTGTCTATTTATAGATCCAGGGTTTTAACCCTAATGGGCTACTGGGCTCAATTCAGCATATTTAATTAGGCCAGACCTGGGACCTAATGCAAATAATAAAGTAGGCCTATGAATTAATTAATTCCCATGTCCACAATCCAAGACAAAATTGATTAATTAATATTAATTCTTTCACCACAGAATTAATACTGACCTACCCCTTTATTACCACGTTATGAGAACGGGTTGCATTTACTTGAGAATCTCCATATTTAAAGTTACTAGACATTCAATAATCAATCGGAGCTTCTGACAAGCTCTATCTACAATTAATTAATCTCTTATTTTCCAGAGCAGTACCACTCAAACCATATCACTCGTGCTTGAACTTAATCAGCCTGCAGGACTTTAGCACGATGAATGTTATTGAGCTCCTCAGGGAATGTCCCCATCCTATTACTCGGATATGGTTACCTAGCTCCACTCTCAGGCTGCAATACACGAACTGTTGTTACCCAAGATGCGGGTATACGAGCACGTTACTCAGGCTCTCCACCATGGCAAGTGAAAGCAACAGTCAACTCGTGCAAGCCCCTGAACCTTCGTTAGGGTTTGGACTCAATCAAGATTGAGATCTTGTATTCTCTGATGTCAGACAGTAGAATACATCTCACTGTGGTCCAATAAATACGCCACCGTGCATACCAGCATATCAAGTAATCAAGACAGATTACTTCTTTCCGACTATGTTGTAGCCTATACCGACAGACTTATCCTCGTATGTTGTCTTGGCTATGATAATATTTATATCTCACTAGGTCAAGTGATCATACTGTCTTCTGCGATCTACAACACGCCGTATGATCATCCCTATCGGTGAGATAAGAAGATACCGTTGTTACTCGCATGTAAGTTTGTTTAACAAATAGAAAATACCATTAAATGTATACTCATTGTAAAAAATGCTTTATGTATACAAAACCCAACAATATATGCATAAGATTATCAACTCTGCTATGGTGGAAATCAGATTGGTTATCACAATTCCTTGTCTGGAAATTATGACCTAGATTACTAACATGTGACTATCTCCTTTCGATCTCAAGAACATAATATTAATCAATCCCGATAAACATAACAGATTTAATCCCTACAATTAATTCTGACTTTTGAGACAAAAATTAATCATATCAATTATCTCTTCCTATTGTCTATTCTTCACCTCTCAGTCCTTTGAAAGACAACTATAAACCTATGGTGAATTTCATCTCTCGATCCATCACTAACCCTAGATCCTTTAATTAAATCAGATAATTAAACCTAACAATTTGAGTTGAAGAATCTAAACATGCATTTTAGATTGTTTCTATAAACCCTAGAACTTGATTAGGTTTCTTGCCAAAAATCATGGATAGAAATAAAGAAAACTTATTATTGAAATGCATAAATCAACTTATAAAATAAAGAGGAATTCTTGAAGTCTTGAAAAACTCCAATCTTGTATTAAACTCTAAAAATTAAAAGATTCTCCCCAAAAACTCGAACACATGGGTATTTATAGAGGTGAAAGTGTGTCTTCAAAAGTCTAGGGATAAAAATATTAAATCAATCCAAAATTGGCGAGAATTTCCTTTTTGGACTTCCGTGTCGATCGACATATGGCATGTCGATCAACATGCACTACGCACGTCGAGCCCTACTTCGATCCCTTGAATTGGTCGACACCAACTCTCCATGTCAATCGACATGTGCCATGCTGGTCGACATGCATGGAGCTCTTCCTCGAATTTCTGGACTTGTCTTTCATGTCAGTCGACATCCTGTCTGTTGACTGAAACAACAACTTCTCTATTCCAGCTCTTTTCATCACTTAACTACTTTTAGCCCAAAAATCTGCAAAATCAAACCATGACAAGCATAGTAACCTCTATAATTGACTCATGCACGAAATAAACTAATAAATAAACACTAAACATATAAAAAACAAAAATAAATAAATTAGTGAGTACATTTACAATATTATTATTGGTGTATATGATGATTTGTGGTAGTTGAGGCTGTAGAGAAGAGGGAATTATAAGGGAAATTGAGTTCATCAAACTGCACTGTGTATGCTATAAACAACCTTCCATTTAAACTCAAACATTTATATCCTTTGTGAATGGAGTTGTACCTAAGAAACACACATTGAGAACTGTGGTACTGTAGTTTAGAAGAGTTATAAGGACGAATGTAGGGAAAACAGGAACAACCAAAGGTGCGAAGAAACTTATAGTTTGGTTGTGACTGAAATAGTTTGAAGTATGGAGACTGAGAAGCTAGTGTGGGAGATGGTAGCCTAGTGATAATGTAGACAACAGTTTCGAATGCATGCCACCAAAAAAAGAAAAGGAGACTGGCTTGAGCTAACAGTCTTAGGAAAGATCCAGGTGAATCTTGTGAAATCATCTACAAAGTGTATGTAATATCTAAAACCATCAATAGATAATGTAGAGGTAGGTCCCCAAATGTCAGTATGAACTATTTAAAATGGTTTACAAGTACGAGAAAGTCTGGAGGGAAACATAGATTGATGTAATTTGCCTAAGCAACACGCATTGCATAATATAGGATCACTAGACTTGACATGTATATTTTCCAACCACAGAATATTATGAGGGTTTGTGTGTTTATGTGACCTAAGCGTTGATGCCAGATCTTGATTGAGGATGAGGGAGAGCTGGTGGTGAGATGACACGGGTCAGGTGGCTTAGGAAGATGTCGAAGGTCGAGTTGGTACAACCCATCTTTAAGGTGGCCTTGAAGGAGAGTCTGATTTATCAGCTTGTCCTTAATAACACAGTAAAAGTGATGAAACTCGATTATCACGTTGTTATGTTTTGTAAACTGAGAAATGCTTATAAGGTTTTTAGTAATATTTGGCACATATAGGACATGATTTAAGAAGGGCGAATAAGATGGACTAGAACTGGGAAGAACATGTGAGATCGGTAGAGAGGAGCCATTCCCAATAGTTACAGTGTCCGATTCTGTATACTCGTCCTTGAGCTGCAGTTTGCTCAAGTTTGCAGCAATGTGTGATGTAGCTCCACTGTCAATGACCTAGTCTGAAGCTTGAACATAAACTACGGGTCTTGAAGATGCAAGTAGAGCTTGAGTAGATGAAACATAAGAGGCCTCTAGTCCAGTAAACGATACATCAAACCTGCGAAAACATTTGTAGGCGACATGGTTAGGTTTGCCACAGAGCTGGCAAAATACTAGACTTCAGTTAAATCGAACGCCATCACGACCTTCTGAATGACCACCGCAATATGAATTGTTGTTGGAATAGTTTCCAGATTGTTGAACTGCAGCAACATGAGCAACCGACGGAGGAAACTGTAGCATAGAATTATTGGACTGCAACCTTAGTTCATAAGTTTGTAGCGCAAAGTGTACCTCCAGAACTGTGAACTTGTCAGTTCGTGAGGTGAGTTTTACGACGACAGCATCAAATTCACTTCCAACTCCTTCAAGAACATGAAGGATGAATTCATCATCGGATATTTCCTGACATGCAACACTTAAATCATCGGCAATTTCTCTCATTTTGGCCATATATTCATGGATGGATAACGATCCATTCTTTTGTGCATGGAGTTGACTTTGGAGTTGTAAAATCCTTGCCTTAGAACTATTTTGCAATAGCTTATCAAGAACAAACCATATCTCATGAGCATACGCGCATCGGGCTATATGCCCTAACATTTGTTCCGAAATAGATGATAGCAACCAGCTAACCAATAGTTGATCTCCTGTAACCCATTCGAGGTATCCAGGATGTAGTTGAGTAGAGGAAGATGAGATAACAGAATGCTCACTATCAGAGGTCACCATAGCAAACTGCAAATACTTCACCGAAGCTGAAAGAATACAAAGCAGGTAGTCATCAAGGCCATAGGCACACACAGTGGAGAGAATTTGTGGTCTCCAATAGTTGTAGTTTGATTGTGTGAGCTTGAGAGATAATGCTGTAAGATTGATCTTGAACGCCATGAACGACGAGAAGTTCGATTAATGGCTCGATACCATGTTAGAGATAGAGAGATCGAAGATAGAATAGAAAGCTAACATTTGTATTACTTACTTTTGATGATCTACATTGTTTGTTTATACACATACAAAAGATATTTAACTATGTAACAAAATTCTGAATACTCTTAATCCTCTTCTAACTTCCACAGTTCTAGAAGCATGAAAAATATCTTAAACTGTAGCTCTTCTTCTAGAAGCTCGACCGTCTTCACGTGTTGCATGTAATTCATGCATGCGATGTCGTATGGTAAGCTAATACATTGTTCTCCAAATCATCCACTGCCTAGTTGAACTCATCAAGTTGATCACTTATGCTCCTATCATTGGTTAATTTGTAGGAGTATAGTCTCGATTTCATGTACAACCAATTGCCTAATGACTTTGTTATGTAAAGACTTTGTAGCTTTGTCCATACCCTGTAAATCTTGAGATTTCTCTCTCCAAAATAAATAAATATTGTACTATGAGCTTTCTCCATAATCCTTTCCTTTTTTTTGAACTAGCAGTGTCTTAGATTGGTTAGCTTACCCCTTGAGTACGTATGACCCGCTGCACCAGCAATGCTATTATTTTAACCCCCTAAAAACTAAAATCATTTTTTTTTTTTGTAAATTTCCACCTCAAACTTCGTTGTCATTTTTAACGATGCCACTTGTTGGATTTTTAGTTATCAAGAACAACACCCAAGAACAAAAATTTATCAAAGAAGATCTACGACAACAAATTTTACGTGGTCTAGTTTGAGCATCCTACATTTTCGAGAGGTAAATAACTCTTTATTTCTGAACAAGCATGAATAATCTTGATGACAAATTTCTTTCAAATGCAATACTCTCAACCTCTTTGGATTTTTATGTATGTTATTTGGATAGTTAACTTTGTAATTATTATCTCAATTACTCACCAATTGATACAAGCCCTTTTCAATTGAATTACCACCATGAATACTGTTCAATTTTTCATATTCCATTTTCAATTCTACTATTACAATTATTAGATTTTTTAATAATATTTTTACAATTTTAATTTAGTATTTTTAGATTAATTTTATAAGTTTAAGTGTGGTTGATCCCATTCAATTAGGGTGTATAATGTTTTTTAGTAATTAATTTTAGTTTCTAACAAAAATTTGTTTATTAAAATATGTTAATGCATAATCTTAATTTGTATTCTAAGAAAATCTTTCTTTTTGTTTAAAAGATCAATTAGAATATACTATTTTATACTTAATTTTATTTTCATAATAATAATTATTTTCAATAGTGAAATACCAAATGAAATACAATTATGAAATAGAAGATTTAATCTGATATTCTTTCAAATTTTCAAGATTTATGCATTGTAGAAGTGTAGCTAACCTCACAAAACTTGTAACATACAGTCTACATGTAACGCCCCTCGTAAATTTTAAATGTATTTATCGAATTTTCGAA